>OY731403.1:55615640-55721095 GCA_963425845.1 Sphenostylis stenocarpa
GGGTTAGATCAATATTGTATTTATAACGACGAAGAGAATGCCATTGCCAAATGTCTTGAGGTTTGTATTTGCCCTCCTAGGTTGGTGTACCCAATTTAGGGCTGATTTGGCTAAGCTCCTGAAAGCAATGAGATAAGGAGCTTTGGTGGGCATATCAGGCCATCTTGCGGTCAGTCTAAGATGGTCATATACCAATTTAGGGCTCGATTCGGCTAAGCTTTCCTGAAAGCAATGGATCAGGAGCTTTTCATTGTCCGCATATGCAGCCATCTTACGGCAGTACATTGTAAGATGGCTTTTGGGGCAGGTCATTCCCATGTATTTTGGGAAATCTGGAGTTTTGAACTTGTTAGGGAATTGGATATTTTTGATGAGGCACATATCAGCCGCCTCTTTTACATCAAAGTTATGACCTTCCATGGCTCTTAGCCTCTCTTCAAGAGCAGTGATTTGTTGTTTTGATACTTCAGGAGTATGAATATGTACTGTTCTTGTACCAGATTGATCATGCTCATTCTGAGGTTCCTCTTCTTCTTCCTGGTGAGAGGCTTGTCCATTCTGAGGACCCTCTTGATGGAGATTCTGTTGATGCATCATTTCTAACATTTGAGCCATTTGCTCTTTCAGTGTAGTAAGCTCAGCGGTGAGCTTTCGGTTTTGTTCTTCTAGTTGTTCCATCTTTTTAGCCTTTTGAGCACGAGTGAGGACGGGCGGAAGACCAGCCACCTTCTAAATGATTTTAACAATTTTATTATAGTTTTTTTTTTAAAATGATTGGTGTATCCTAGAATGAATGTGTTTATGTATGCACTACAAAAATATTTTTTTTATGACAGCAGATATTGAAAGTGGCATAACTTTTGACTGGGTTGTCCGATTTGGACGCACAGCATGTCAAAACAAAGAGAAAAGGATGAAGAACCAAGCTGCAAATGCCGTAGGCGATTTGGCCCAGTAATTTTCCCAAAAAACGTCTCTAAGACCCATTTTTTAGGGGTTTACTAAAATGATGAGCATGCTGCAATTATTTTCTCTCTTAGTTTTACCACTTATTGGATGATATGGTATGAATGATGCGACTTTGCCAAGAATCTTTTTTTATTTTGTTGCAAAGGTATTTTTAATTTGTTTCTATATATTTTTTTTTATGACCCTTTATCTCTTCTGTCGGTCAACTGAAGACTGTCCGAGATAAAAGTCTTTTATCTTTTCGCTTTTTGTGATTTTTAGGGTTTTCCATTTTTTCTGTTGTATGATTACCCTATGCTAATGCATCAATACAAATGCAGCAAACAAATGCACACACAATTCATACATCCACGAGCAGAGCCACGCTTATTTAATCACGAGGTAGGGTTTTCCTGCAGAAACGTGCTTGGTTTAGGTGGTTCTAGCTGTTCTCACCAGGCCAAAGGTCCCCAAGGTGCCCCCATTATAGGAACCTCTCAATCTCTCAATCCTCGGGTCATGCACGGAACTCCGTGGCGACACCCTTAGATCAAAAGAAGAGAGTTATCACCTTGAATTGGTGGTTTTCCGACAACGGTAGTAGCCCCGTGTGCCAACTAACCGATCGTATCTGCTACCCACTCCCTATAGGTATTCACTCTTGCCCCCGGGTATAGAGGGACTGTTGTGTGCAAGGGTTTTTGTGTGCAATTTATATTTCAAACAATTGCAGAAATAATCATACAGCAGTTATATAAAGCCATACAATAAAAACATACAGAAGGGTAAAGGCGTAATTTCAAATCTTTACTTAGTTTGACTTTATCTGTCACTAAATGGGATCAACTCTCTAGCTTCCCCAGCGGAGTCGCCATCTGTCGCCGCCGTCGCTTTCCGACGTCCGGGGGACGTCTTAGAAACGTTTATGCGAGCGGTCGCGAAAAGATGGTTTAGACTCGCGTATTTGTTTTAAAAGGTTTTCGAAAAGGGGTTCTTATGGAGTCGCCACCAATGTTTTGACCTTAAACATTGGAAAAGGAAAAAATGTTGATTTTAAGAAAAACCGCACTTGGCCATTATAACCAGAGTTGGGTAAGGGAGTTAGTTACGTGTGGGGAAGGTGTTAGCACCCCACAACGCCCCTTTCAGGTTCCCTATGACAGATTAATTCATTTAAATAAAGACTACGAGATATTACACGATTACCCTATTTTATTACATAATATTAAATGGCTATCTACATGATTTTATTCTATGTTACATGCATATAATGATGAATAAATCTAAATAAAACAATAAAAGAGATATTAAAATAGCTATCTACATGATCCTATTCTATATGACATAATAAAGCTAAATAAAACAATAAAACAATAAATAAAACAATAAAAGAGAAGGGAATTGAAAAGAACCTCCGTAGCAAGCTTTATATTGAGAATCTCGAACCGTGAGGATGCGTTTTGGCAACCCCTCTCTACTACGAGTCTCTCCTCACCAATACAAGATCGACTCTACTAAAAATTTAAAGAAGAATCAAATGCCGGAATATAATTCCTTAACCGATTGTTACCTATTGAAGGCAATCGGAAAGATCATTCGAGAGAGGGAGAGAAGTAGACAAGTGCTCTAAAGTGTTTCAGAGCTCTCTGGAGTGTCTGTGGTCTGAAAAAGTGGCAAATGAGCCTCCTATTTATAGTTTTTCGCAGCTGGCGCACTTTGGGACGGCCGTCTGGGTTGGGACGGCCGTCTGGACTGGGATGGCCGTCCCAAATGACAAATTTACACAGAGCGGGACCCCCAGGGAGGCCGGGACGGCCGTCCCACTTAAAATGGGTTTGGGACGGCCGTCCCACATTCGGGACGCGCGTCCCACTTTTGGGACCGTGGTCTCGCCCTGTTTTGTCCAGTTTTCGTGTTCTGGGACCCCGGGAAGCTTTCCTTTCCTTTTTCGGACATAGATTGATGCCGATGTGTGTCCGTTGAAGCTTTATCTTCATATAGGAAGTCTTTTTGGCCTTCATTAAGATGCTGGGCGAGCTTTGTCTTTGTGTAGGAAGTCTCTTTTGGGCTTTTATTGTGTGAATGAGTGAACTCCGTCTTCTGTTGTGGGAGGTCCTTCTCGGTTTTGGGAAGCCGGATGAACTCCATCTTTGGGTGAAATTCCTCTAGCTTTTATTTTAAGAGGCCGGGCAAAATTAGGGGTCTACAGTGGCGACTCCATAAGAACCCCTTTTCGAAAACCTTGCTTTTATTAGAGGATAATTCAATTGTCGGACACCTCGGAAGCAATGAACACATTTTAAAACAAATACGCGAGTCTAAACCATCTTTTCGCGACCGCTCGCATAAACGTTCGAGACGTCCTCAGACGTCGGAAAGGGGACGGCGGCGACAGCGAAGATCTATGGATGAGCATTGGGCATGGTTGGTTGCCCGGGGACATAAAATCTAGACAAGTAGATGCAGTAGCAAGCGTTCCTCCTTCTTTAATGGGCCAGCCAGAAGAAGACGCCCAATCTCCATGGAGGGTTTGCGGAGAAAAGAACGGTAAGCAATAATCCTGTCAAAATCGTCTAACTCCGCAAAAATATTAATAGGATCATCTCTTACATTAAAATGAGCAACATTTTCCCATATATCGTCATCAAGAATTATAGTTACACCCTTGACACGAGAAGTAGCTACATGATCTCTAAATTTAAAACGAGAATAGAATACCCTAACTAGATTAGGATAGTAAGTACCTTGCATTTGGATAAATGGGAGAACACCTTGAATTTCAAGAAGATTGGGAAAATTAAATCCCCTATTGATAAATTGATCACCAATAATGAATTTTGGAGTAATGATACCCCTTTCCTTCCAGAAGGTGAGAAACTCTTATCTACACTCATCATCTGAGATCCATCCTTCAACAGAATATGGACAGGGATGAGAAGCAGGAGCATATCTTCTTCTTGTGGGAATCTTAGCACGAGAAGAGGAAGCCATTAGGATTAGAAGAATAACAACAGAGTTTTGAGGGTAAGTGAGGTTAGGAGAAGGCAAGAAGGCTTGAATGATGCTAGAATGCTTGGATTCAAGAGTTTGAGGTGAGGAGAAGTGAAATGAAGGCTTCCTATATATAGAAAACATGTATAACGGTCATAAACGGTCATATTAGGGTGAAAGAGTGCCAAAAGAGCCGTTGAAAACGGCTAGAACAAGAAAACTCCCCAGTTTAATCGATTAAAGCATCAGTTAATCGATTAAACCAACAACAGAACCAAATAATCGATTAACTGATGCTGTTAATCGATTAAATTAGTATTTAATCAATTATTTCTTGAAATAATCGATTATTCCAACGAGAAACTTCAGGTTTTGAACATTTAGGTGCAGATAATCGATTATTACTTCAAATAATCGATTATTCCAGAGAGATCATCAAATTTTTAAGGTTTAGACACATGATAATCGATTAACACCCTACATAATCGATTATTATAGTACAATCATGCAAAAATTGATTAGTTAAGCAGATTTTAAGCTATTTCTAATATTCCTAAGTCTCTTCTAAGATTATAGAATCTATCCTTGGGAAAAGGTTTAGTAAAAATATCTGCTAATTGATCTTTGTATCAACATATTCAATTTTACAATTTCCTTTACTAATATGATCTCTTAAGAAATGATGTCTAATCTCTATATGCTTAGTTCTAGAGTGCATTACTGGATTCTTAGTAAGATTTATTACACTTATATTATCACACATCAATGGAATATCACTTAGAAAGATACTATAGTCTTCTAATTGTTGTTTATCCACAAAATTTGAGCACAGAAATTACCAGCTGCAATATATTCAGCTTCAGTAGTTGATAAAGCAACACATGCTTATTTCTTAGAATTCCAAGACACTAATGATGATCCTAACAAATGACATGTTCCACTAGTACTCTTTCTATCTATTTTACATCCACCATAATCAGCATCAGAATAACCTATTAAACTAGGAGAAGCTTTAGATGGATACCTGTCGCCGCCGTCAGAAGAGGCGGTCGGAGCGACGCGATGGTTTTGAAATGACTCGTGTTTTTTGAAAGAAATGGTTCGAGGAGTCGCCATCAGTGTTTTAACTTTAAACACTGAGAAAGGTAAAGAAAAAGAAGAAGGCAGTGGTTTTAGAAAAAACCAACTTTGGCCATTACAACCAGAGTTGGGTAAGGGAGTTAGTTACGTGTGGGGAAGGTGTTAGCACCCCACGACGCCCCTTTCAGGTTCCCTATGATGGACTAACTTAGAAAATAAACACTTAAAGAAATTATGCTTTTACCCTATTATTCTATCTACTTGTAAAATTTAAATGTCTACATGACCCTATTATCTAATGCACACAAATAAAGCGATAAAGAAAGCAGTAAAAGAGACAGAGAATAGAGAAGGAACCTCCGAAGCAAGCTTTTATATTAACTCTTCGAAAACTTGAGGACGCTTTTTGGCAGTCTTCGCACTCTACAAGCACGCTCCTCCCACAAAAATAAAGAAAAGTCACTCTACCGAGGGTTGGACGTCTCAAAAGGAGACTTCCTTAACCGATTTCAACCTTAACGGAAATTGGAAAGCTCACTCGAACCTCGGAATGATGCTCAAGGTCACTCTAAAGTGCCAAAAGGCTTCCTAGAGAGTGGTAGGAGTGAAAAGGTGTGAAAAAACAGAGAAATGAGGCTCCTATTTATAAGGAACCGGGCCTGGAAAAGGTGGACAACCATCTGGACTTAGTGGACGGCCATCCATGGCTCAAAATTAGGGTGGACGGTCGTCTGGTCATCATGGACGGTCGTCTAGGGCTCAAAAACAGGGTGGATGGCCGTCTGGTTGTCATGGATGGCCGTCTAGACACTCTGGTCGGCCGTCTGGACACTCTGGATGGTCGTGTGGACACTCTGCATGGCCATCTGCATGTTCTGGATGGTCGTCTGGACACTCTGGATGGCCATCTGCATGTTCTGGATGGCCATCTGGACGCTCTGGATGGCCATTTGCATGTTTTGGATGTCCATCTGGACACTCTAACAAAACTTTTTTTTTTATTTTCTCAGAAAACCCTCCTTTTCTTAAATGAAGCCTAGTAAACACTACTAAGGGCCTTATGAAGCCTTATTCATCTTCGGAACGGAGGATTTCTAGTCTTTATTGTGAGGCCGGACAAGATTTGGGGTATACAATACCATAAACCAAAACCTGTAGTTCCTTTTAAATATTTTAAAATTCTTTTTACTGCAGTTAAGTGAGATTCTTTTGGACATGCTTGAAATATAGCACACACACAAACAAAATGCATAATATCAGGTCTACTTGTAGTTAAGTATAACAATGAACCTATCATACCTCTATACATAGATTGATTAGTTTCCAAACCTGATTCATCCTTGTCTAAATAGCATGAAGTTCCCATGGGTGTGTTAGCTTCCTTTGAAGTGTCCATTCCAAATTTCTTGAGAATTTTGTTGCAGTATTTGGTTTGAGAGACAAAAATGCCATCTTTAAGTTGTTTGATTTGAAGTCCAAGGAAGAATGTTAATTCTCCCATCATAGACATTTCAAATTCTCCCTGCATTATCTCAGTAAATTATACACACAATGAATTATCAGTTGATCCAAAAATGATATCATCAACATATACTTGAACTAATAAGATATGTTCTTTTACTTTCTTTATAAACAAAGTAGAATCAATTTTTCCTCTAGAAAAATGATTTGAAGTTAGAAAACTACTTAATCTTTCATACCAAGACCTAGGAGCTTATTTCAAACCATATAAAACTTTCTTCAATTTAAAAATATGATTGGGATATTTAAAATCTTCAAATCCAGGGGGTTGTTCCACATAAACTTCTTCTTTGATAAACCCATTCAAAAATGAACTTTGAACATCCATTTGATATAATTTAAATTTCATCAATGAGGCATAAGCAAGAAGTAGGCGTATAACCTCTAACCTGACAACAAGAGCATAAGTTTCATCATAATCAATACCTTCCTCTTGACAGTAACCTTTGGCAACAAGTCTGGTTTTATTCTTTGTTATATTTCCATCTTCATCAAGTTTGTTTCTAAATACCCATTTTGTTCCAATTACTTGATGTGATTCTTCTCTTGGGATTAATTCCCAGACTTGATTCCTTTCAAATTGATTAAGTTCTTCTTGCATTGCTATGCACCATTAGTCATCTTTAAGCGCTTCTTCAACACTTTTGGGTTCTATCTGTGAAACAAAATCTACAGACATACAAAAATTAGTCATATTTCTAGTTCTTACCCCTTTTGAGATATCACCAATTATATTGTCCATTGAAAGTCCTCTTGGTGATTGCCAATTCAGTTGGTTGAGATGGCTCATTCTCATTCAAATACAATTCTTCAAGAGCCTCTCTTATGTATTCATCATCACCTGCAAGTTCTTTATTTGACTCAAGAGGATTTCCCTCAAGGTCTACAATTTCATCAAAGGTGACATGTACAGATTCTTCAACGTTTAAAGTTCTTCTATTAAACACTCTATATGCTTTGCTAGTTAGTGAATAACCTAATAAAATGCCCTCATCGGCTTTTGAGTCAAACTTTTCTAAGTTATCTTTTCCATTATTTAACACAAAGCATTTACATCCAAATATTTTCAAATGAGCAACATTAGGATTTCTACCATTTAAGAGTTCATAAGGAGTTGATTTTATGATTGGCCTTATAAGCACTCTATTCAAAACATAACATGCAGTACTTACAACATCAGCCCAAAAATATTTAGGAACATTTGATTCATTTAGCATGGTTCTAGCAAGTTCCTCTAGTGATCTATTTTTTCGTTCTACTACACCATTTTGTTGGGGAGTCCTAGGTGCAGAAAAATTATGCAAAATTCCATTTTCCTCACAATAATTTTCAAACCATTCATTTTGAAACTCACCACCATGGTCATTTCTTAAAACCTTAATTCTTAAGTCTTTCTCATTTTGGATTTGCTTGGCAATCTTTCTAAAGACCTTAAAAGCTTCACTTTTTAATGTTAAAAAATGTCCAAGTATATCTAGAAAAGTCATCAACAATCACAAGAGCATAATAATTTCCACCAAAACATTTTATCCTAGAAGGACCAAATAAATCTAAGTGTAATAGTTCTAAAGGTTTTGATGTAGAAATAACATTCTTGGATTTAAAGGATGATTTTACTTGTTTACCTTTTTGACATGCATCACATAATATATCTCTTTCAAATTTTAACTTAGGCAAACCAACAACTAAGTCCTTTGATATTAATTTGTTTAATTGATCCATATTTATATGAGCCGCTCTCTTATGCCATAACCATGGGTTTTCTTCCTTAGCAACTAAGCATGTTATACTAGTATCATGTATACAATCCAAATCAATCAAATAGATATTATTATGCCTAATGCCTTTCAATGCTACATTTTCTGAATTTACTAAATGTATGGTACAAAACTTACTTTCAAAGATTACCTTGAATCCTTTGTCACAAAGTTGACTTATACTTAAGAGATTATGCTTTAGCCCATCAACAAGAAGCACATCCTTTATCTCCTAAGTGTTTGCACCACCAATATTTCCAATTCCAAGTATCTTTTCTTTGTTGTTGTCCCCATAGGTTACATATCCTTGTTCTTTAGCTTTGAAACTTACAAATTTTGTTTTGTCTCTGGTCATATGTTTTGAGCATCCACTATCAAGATACCACATAGACTTCTTTGATTTGGAAGTTTCCTACAAAACAAGAACATAGTAATCTTAGGTCCCCATAACTTTTTGGTCCTTGGGGTTAGAGACAAATAAATCATTTAACTATAGGAACCCAAACATATTTTCCTTTAGGAACACCAAAATGCTTAATTTTACATCTATTTGAGGTATGACCATGTTTCATACAATAAAAGCATGCTTTAGATGTAGTTTTTGAATATGATACATTTCTAACTATTGAAGTTTTAGTTCCTTTTTCAACCCATACTCTTCTATTTTTAATTTTAGGCTTTTTCAAAGGAACGTGATGGTTTTCTCTATTTTGAGCAATAGCAACTTTATCCTTATAATTATCACTTATTTCCTTCTCAGCTTTATCAAGCAAATGGTTAAGTATATCAATATCATATTCATACTCTTTACATGATGCACATGCTATATTCTTATTATCTTTTTCTTCTAAACATGAAATTTTCGTTTTTAAGGACTCCACCTCTTTTTCGGATTTATTCAAACTCTTTTTCACATATTTATATTCATTTTTCAAGTCCTTAAAAGCATTAAACAATTCTTCATATGCATTTTGTAATTCATCAAAGTTATTTTCATCATCACTTGAGGATGAGTCGGAATGACTAACCTCAAAGTCAGAAGATATATTGTCTTTTGCCATCAAGCAAATGTTAGCTTCTATTTCTGAATCACTTGACTCCGAACTTGAATCACTATCGTCCCAAGCGATGTAAGCTTTCTTCTTGAAGAATTTCTTGAAAGGGATGAAGATCTTATTGAATTACTTAAACAAAGATCTTGTTGATTTGATGAAGTCAAAATGAAGTCAAAGGCTACTATGTTGCAGTCAAAGATCAGTTAGATAAAAGGGTAGAGTGATTAGTGAGTCTGCATCTTTACTTAGGTATAATCATTCTTATCTCTCTGCTGCATGAGGTTTCTTCATTTAAAAGATTTTGCAAATGCCTCTAAAACGTGTTTAATATGTTAAAAACAAAGTATTTTGTTAAATGGTTTTTAAGTAACTATTTTAACTAATAGTATATGATCTTTATCAGCTAAAATGTTCTCAACACTTTTGTAACAGGTTTTTAACTGATATGTTTTCGAAATAATCGATTGTTTTCATTAGAAAGAATTTTTGAAAACCTTCTTCCAGTATTTTAACTGATATAGAATTGATATAATCAATTAAAATGACTTAGAATATTTTGAAAAGTGTTTTGGCAGGATTTTAATCGATACAAACTCGAAATAATCGATTAAAATAACTTGAAGTGTTTTGAAAGTTGTTTTGTCAGTATTTTAATCGATACAAATGCGAAATAATCGATTAAAACAACTAAGAGATTTTTCCAGAATGTTTTAATCGATTAAAACAAGTATGTTATCAGTTAAAATAACTTAGAAAGTTTTATGAAATCTTTTGGCAGAATTCTAATCGATTAAAATGCGTTTCAATCGATTAAAATAACTAAGTGAACTTTTTCCAAAGTATTTTAATCGATTAAAACAGATTGTTATCGATTAAAATCACTTAGAAAGTTTTATGAAAACCTTTAGCAGTATTTTAATTGATTAAAAGACGAAACAATCGATTAAAATAATTTGAAGGATTGTTTACAAAGAGTTTTAATTGATATAAACGTTGTCGTATCAATTAAAACAAATTTGGAAAATAATCAAGAACATTTTAACAGATTAAAACAAGACTTTTAACAGATTAAAAGATTATTTTAACAGATTAAATAAAACAACAGTTTGGAAAAACTTCTATAAAAATAGAATTGCTTGAACATTTTAAAAAACATCTTTTGGCAATCAATCAAGCAATAATAAGTGCTACTTTCAAGAGAGAATCGCGCTAGTTTTGTGAAGTTCTTAGAAGTTCATTCTTGAGGAAATATTTGCATTCTTTTGGTGAAGAAACTCATTCTGCAAAGCTGCATAAACCTGGTTTGGGTGTTCTAGTTGCTTCTCTTTGTTTCTTTACTTTTCTTTTCGGTATTGTGGGTGCCTGGAAGTGTGGGCACTGGTTTCTGTGGCTGGAATTTGGCTACAGGGTTGTTCAAGAACTGGAAATTGGTTCTTGGTGAAGGTTTAGGTGCAAGGACTGGAATTTTGGTTTTTGTGGTAGATTGAGTGTGTGATTGAAGTTGTAATCTGTAAAACGTTCAATCTAGTGGAACCCAGCTGGAATTTGGCTTGAAACGGGACGTAGCCCTGGGATTGGGTGAACCAGTATAAATCTTGGTTGTATCTTTCTACACCTTTCTCTCTTTAATTCTGTCACTGCCTTTACTTTGATTGTTTGTTGTGTTTGATTCAAGAATTGGTCAAAATTCTTAATCTTTGAAATAGATAATCTGTAAATTGCGAAAATCTTTCAAAGATCAATTCACCCCCCCTCTTGATCTCAGCCTACTATTTCTAACAATTGGTATCAGAGCAAGGTTCTTGAGAATTATTCAAGTCTTTCGATCCAAATGGCTGGAAATAATTTTTCTGAGGGTGCTTGTATTGATAGACCTCCACTGTTTTGTGGTACAAATTACTTATTTTGGAAGATAAGAATGAAGATATTTATTGAATCTGTTGGTATAAATGTTTGGAATATTATTGAACAGGGAACTTATGTTTTTAACAAAGAATGGTTTAGTTTAAATGATTGTGAAAAGAAACTAATCCAAGATGATTGTACTGCTAAGAATATCATCACATCTGCACTTAACAGAAATGATTTTTTCAGGATAGCACATTGTTAAACTGCTGCACAGATGTGGAAAACTCTTGAAATGGCTTATGAAGAAACAACAGAGATATGCTTGATGGTCAATTCGGATTCTCCCATGACCAGTGTAAATTTTGACTCAATAACTACTATGAATTACAATTCATTACAAGATTTTTTTTATGAAATGCATACAGTAGCTAAGAAATTAGAAATTGAAAACAAAAGATTAAAAAGCATGAATAGTTTATTAGAAAACAAGATCACTCTTCTTGAAAAGAAAATAGTTGATGAAGAAACTAAGAATGAAAATCTGGAAATAGGTAATAATTCTGATTGCATGTGTAATGATAAAGATTGTAAAAATTGTCCTGAGTTACAAAAGAAATTAACATATTTAATAAAAACTGCATCTAAACTTGCACAAGGAAAAACTAGTCTTGATATGATACTTGATTCTCAAAAATTGGTTATTGATCGTGGTGGTATTGGTTTTACACCTCTTGTTGGAAAGAAAACTAGATCATTTAAAAACTATTTTGCATATAGTAAATCTGTTTCGTTTCCATTTATTAAATGCTTTTACTACATGAAAAAAGGTCATTCTGTGAAATTTTGTAAAATCAAGAAATATGTTATTCCTAAAGGTAGAATGAAGTGGATTCCCAAAAATTCATTTCAAATAACATGATTGGACCCAATGTTTATAAAAAGGGTACCAGAAATATGTTAAATCTGTTTTGCAGGAACAAAATCTGGAAGTCTCTTGGTATCAAATCAACAAATTTTGATTCTGGATTCATGGATTGTGCATTTTAATTGATATAAAACTATTTTAATCAATTAAATTCACTTACAGAGAATACCAGAAAAGTTGTTTGTACAGTTTTAATCGATTAAAATACGAATTAATCGATTAAAATGTTCTCAGGAATTTAGTTTAGCTGTTTTAATCGATTAAAAAGGATTTATATCAGTTAAAATCATTAAAAGGACAAATTTAACCGATTATTTCTCGATTCAATCGATTATTATTCTGATATATTTTCTCCAGAACTTGATTAATCGATTGAATATCAAATTAATCGATTAAAATTCTACTTCCAGTGCATAATTAATTGATTATTTCGATTCAGTATCGGTTTGTACCTGCAACTATACTAATTTCTCTTTCGAGCAAAGCAAACCGAAGATCTCCGGTACCTTGACAGGCGACTGTTCTAAACACATGACAGGTGATATTACAAAGTTTTACAATTTAAAACTAAAGAATGGTGGGACTGTTGTCTATAGGGATAATAACAAAGGAAGAATCCTTGGAATAGGTGACATCAAATGCACAGAATCAGGTATTATTAACAATGTATTATATGTTGAGGGTTTAAAACATAATTTGATTAGTATTAGCCAGCTTTGTGATAAAGGACACAAAGTTGTCTTTGGTCAAGATCAATGTCAAATAATCAAATCAGATTCAGAACAGGTACTGATTACTGGTAAGAGGATCAACAATATTTACATGTTAGATACTAATTCTACAAAAAATTGTTGTTTAATCTCTAAAGAGAATGATTCCTGATTGTGGCATAGGAGGTTGTTAGAATCGCGCAGCGGAATGTTCGTGTGGTCGGACAAAAACCAAGAGGGGGGGTGAATTTGTTTCTTAACAAAAATTAGGTTTTCAAAATTTTCCCCAAATTTTACCGATTAAAAAGCTGTGTAAACGTAAATAAGATAGAGATAAAGTCTTACACAGGAGATTTATACTAGTTCGGATCAAAAGACCCTACGTCCAGTTGCTAATCACTCAAACAGAGGATTAACGCTGTCACTATAATCAAAGTTGTTACAAACAGATTACAATGGAAAAGATAAAGTAAAGAAAACACCTCTCTTGAAACCCACAAGAGATGAAGAACAGCTTTCCCCAGAGACGACACAGCACACAATCCATTAAGAACTCCACTTAGTGATTCTTATCGCTTCTAGCCCACACCAGGTTCCAAAAGTCCCTTTTTCTTGCAACAAACAATTCTCTGGCACTCACAACACTTAACTTTTGTATGAAAAAAGGTTGTTCTTTTTTTTCTGAGTGCCATAGAGAAGCTTAAGTAGAGAAATTAGGGTTTGGGAATTGGGATTTTCGAAACTAGGAGTCTTGGGATTAGGGTTTTCAAAAATAGGGTTGATTTGAAGTTGAAAATCAAAATCTGACTGAAATAATCGATTAATGAAGTGTTAATCGATTATTACAGAGCCAAAATCAACAGAACCCCAAAACTCTCTGTTTTAATCGATTAAAAGACCTGTTAATCGATTAACAGGCCTGTTAATCGATTAAACCAGTGAGCAGATACAGAAAATGGTTTTTCTCACTGTTTTAATCGATTATTTCACCATTTAATCGATTAAAGCCGAGGCACTTCGATAAAATTGAGCTTTTTGAAGCTTCTAAGGTGCAGACCATGTATCGGCTATCTCAAACTCTAATATTACGGACTCAATCTAATCAAAACAGAGTTATTACACTATAAAACAAGTCTTCAACTCTCTAAGTTCTTGTGTTCTTGAATCATCATCAAAATCAACAAGCTTCATGTCCATCAAATCTAACATCAAGTCTTTGAATGTTCAACGAGAGGTTAGCTCATATTCATATGAATCACCTTAATAAATTGATTTCTAAAGATCTTATAATTGGCTTACCTAAACTTAAGTTTGTGAAAGACAAAGTATGTGATGCATGTCAAAAGGGCAAACAAGTAAGGAATTCCTTTTCACAGAAAAATATTGTTTCAACATCAAGACCTCTTGAACTTTTGCACATGGATCTCTTTGGTCCTTCTAGAACTATGAGTTTAGGAGGAAATATATATGCACCTGGTTATAGTAGATGATTATCAAGATTTACCTAGACAATATTTTTAACATTAAAATCGATACTTTCCATATGTTTAAGAAATTTGCGAAACAAATTCAAAATGGAAAAGGCTATTTCATCTCTTGTATTCAAAGTGATCATGGGGGAGAGTTTTCAAACGAAAATTTCAATAAATTTTGTGATAAACATGGTATTAAGCATAATTTTTCTACTCCTAGAACTCCTCAACAGAATGGTGTAGTTGAAAGGAAAAATTGTTCTCTTGAAGAGTTAGCTAGGACAATGCTTAATGAGAAAGCATTACCAAAATATTTTTGGGCTGATGCCGTTAGTACTGCTTGCCATGTATTAAACCGTGTTTTAATCAGACCTTTTCTTAAAAAAACTCCCTATGAATTATACAAAGGTAAAAAGCCTAACATAAACTATTTTACAGTATTTGGATGTAAGGTTTTTGTCTTAAACAATGGAAAGGAAAATCTTGGAAAGTTTGATTCCAAATCAGATGAAGGTATCTTCTTGGGATATTCATTGAATAGCCATGCTTATAGAATCTTTAACAAAAGGCTAAATACTGTAGAAGAATCTGTTCATGTTGTATTTGATGAGACTCATGTAAAAAAGGTAAACAAGTAAAATCATCTTTCAAAACTAAGAATATAATTTTCATAACAAAGCTTCTAGAACTTTTACACTGATTTTTTTGGACCATCTAGAATCAAAAGTTTTGGTGGAAATTATTATGCTATTGTAATTGTTGATGATTACTCTGGATTTACTTCGACATTTTTCTTAACCTTGAAAAGTGAAGCTTTTAAAGCCTTTAGAAAGTTTGCCAAGCAAATTCAAAATGAAAAGGAATTAAAAATTAAAGTGTTAAGAAGTGATCATGGTGGGGAATTTCAAAATGAGTCATTTGAAAATTATTGTGAAGAAAATGGTATTTTACATAATTTTTCTGCACCTAGAACTGCCCAACAAAATGGTGTAGTAGAAAGGAAAAATAGATCACTAGAGGAACTAGCTAGAACAATGTTAAATGAATCAAACACTACAACAAAAATATCAAATAGTGATCGAATTTTCGGTCACTAAATGATCAAAATCGGTCACTAACTAAAATAGTGACTAAAATAGTAACCAACCCAAATCGGTCACTATTTCCTTGGTCGCTGATTTCAGTGACCGAATCAGTGACTGAATCAGTGACCGATTCAGTAACCGAATTAGTGACCGATTGAGTCAGTCACTATATCGGTCACTAACAAAAACATTAAAAAATTAACAAAAACATTAAAAAATTAAAAATATTTTTTTATAACTCTCTAATCTCCCTTTTATATTCTTTTATAATATATTTTTTAGAAATTTAAATTATTATTAGATTGAAAGAATTATTCTTGGCAAGATTCAAACCCAGTACCTTAGAGTTAGAGACTGATACTCCAACCACTTAGTTACTAGGAATTTTTTATAATAGTTTATAAATAAATTATATTTATATACAAATAAAAATATATATCCGTGTAAATATATAAATATAAAATATATAAATACAAATATATATATATATATATATATATATATATATATATATATATATATATGTTGGATGTGAGGACGCGCTCGAGGGTGAAAATGTGTCGAGTAGATTTTTAAAATTTGATGTCAAATTTGTGAGCGAGTCTCTTTATATGAGTTTATAATTTAATGACACAATATAATCTTTATAATTTATTTATATAATGATATAAAATAATTTTTTTCTTTATTTATTTTTATTTTAATTTAATTTATTCTTCTTATATTTTTTTCTTCTATTATTTAATTAAATTTCTTATATTAAAATAATTTTTTCAATATTAAAAATAATTAAATATTTATTTTTAAAATTATTTAATTTAACAAATTATTATAAATTAATATAATTATGATTATTAATAGAACAATTTTTTCCTAACATATATTATTATAAATTAATCAAAATCATCTTTTAATAATTATTTTTTCCAAACATAGATTAATTCATAATAATTTGTTAAATTAAATAATTTTAAAAAATAAATTTAAAAATAAATATTTAATTATTTTTAATGATGAAAAATTATTTTAATATAAGAATTTTAATTAAATAATAGAAGAAAAAAAAGATAAAAAGAATAAATTAAAATAAAATAAAAATAAATAAAGAAAACAATTATTTTATATCATTATATAAATAAATTATAAAGATTATATTCTATCATTAAATTAAAAATCCATATAAAGAGACTCGCTCACAAATTTGACATCAAATTTTGAAAACTCACTCGACACACACTTTCACCCTCTAGCGTGATCCTCACATCGAACATATAAATATATAAAAAAATATAAATATATTTGTATCTATATATTTTATATTTATATATTTGCACGGATATATATTTATTTGTATATAAATATAATTTATTTGTAAATTTTTATTAAAAAATTCTAACAGTTTAGTGGTTGGAGTATTAATATCTAACTCTAAGGTACTAGTTTTGAATCTTATTAGTAATAATTTTCTTAATTTGATTAAAAAAAATGGTTAATAAGAGAAATTATATATTTTTGTGGAAATTAGAGCAATTAAATTGTTGTTATGGACTAAAACCCAAAAAGTAAAAAATAAAAAATATAATTAAATAAAAGAAAAACTATATACTTTTGCATTTTTATTTTCAAATATTAGTTTTTTTATAAAATTATTTTTAATTAAAATAATTAGAGTGATATATATATATATATATATATATATATATATATATTTTAATTTGAATTTATTAATATTATCAAATTTTAGCTTCATTATTAAAAAAATACCAATAATTTAAATTTTATTAATTCTATAATTTTATATAATTATTATTATAAATTTAATTCTCCAATAACTAATAATATTAACACATTTATTAAATTAAAATTCTTTATTTTAATTAATTATTTTGATTTTTTTAACAATTTTTTTAAATAAAAACGATAAAACTTAAAATTAATTTCTAACTAAATCTTCACATATTTATGGTTAATAGTTTATTATATTATTATGTTTAATTAAATTTTAAAATAAGTTCACTTAATCTTTACACTTTTATAAAAATACTAATATAAACTTAAAATATTTATCCAGTTACTAAATTATTTAAAATATTAATATAAATTTGAAATATCAATTCAATAATTAAAATAATTTTAATTTTTTTATAAATACATTGAAATACATTTTTATTAACATAAAAGTAATATATATATATATATATATATATATATATATATATATATATATATATATATATCAAAAAGAGACTAAATTAATAATTAATTTAATCATTGATTATATATATAAAAGAGATTAAATTAATAATTATTTTAATGATTGAATCGGTGACTAATTTAATAATTAATTTTAAATTTTTATTTACATACTAAATTAAAAAATAAAATAAAATAAAATAATTATATTACTAAATTATTTAATAAGTTAATAAACTATTTTTAAAATTTTTTATAATATTATTAAAATTTTTATCAATTATTTTAAATTATTAAGTAGATTTATATTTAATATATTTTTAAAATATTTTTAAAAATTATTTATATAAATAAAAAATGGTCACTAGTTTATATATTATTTGTTTAGTGACTGAAATTTTAGTCACTAAATCGAGTCACTATATATAAAAAGAGAAATCAGTCACCGATTCAGTTACTATTAGTAACTGAATTTTTCGGTCACTAATTTCGATCACTATTAACCATTTTTCTAGTAGTGACCGAATCAGTGACTGATTTTGTGACCGAATCAGTGACCGATTTCCGTGACTGAAATTTTAGTCACTAAATCAGTCACTAAATATAAAACAGAAATCAGTCACTGATTCAGTTACTATCAGTGATTGAATTTTTCGGTTACTAATTTTGGTCACTATTAACCATTTTTCTAGTAGTGAAAAGTTCCTAAATATTTTTGGGACTGCTTGCTATGTTTTAAATAGAATTCTCATTAGACCTATCTTGAAAATGACTCCTTATGAGGTATTCAAAGGGAGAAAACCAAATGTAAGTCATTTGAAAATCTTTTGTTGTAAATGTTTTGTGTTAAATAATGGTAAAGATAACCTAGGTAAATTTGATTTCAAAGCCGATAAGGCTATCTTCTTAGGCTATTCTCTTACTAGTAAAGCATATAGGGTATTTAATAGAAGAACATTAAATATAGAAGAATCTATGCATGTTAATTTTGATGAAATTGTAGACCTTGATGAAAATCCTCTTGAGTCAAGAAAAGAAAATGAAGGTGATGAAGAGTACCTTAAGGAAGCATTAGAAGAAATGTACTTAAATGAAAATGAACCATATCAACCATCCGAGTTAGCAAAAGAATGGCAATCACCAAGAGGACTTTCACTTGACAACATAATTGGTGATATTTCAAAAGGGAAAAGTACTAGAAATATGTCTAATTTTTGTATGACTTTAGCTTTTTCCTCATAGATAGAATGTTAGAACAGTAGTTTTAGATCAAGAGGGGGGGTGAATTGATCTTTGAAAGTTTTTCGCAAATAACAGATTATCTATTTGTAAAAATAAGATTTCAGATCTGTTCTTGAATCACAAAGCAAGCAATAAAAAATAAACGCAGCAACAGAATTAAAAGAGGAGAAAGGTTTAGAAAGATATCACCGGTGTTTATACTGGTTCACCCAATACCAGGGCTACGTCTAGTCTCCAGCCAAATTCCAGCTGGGTTCCACTAGATCAAATGTTTTACAGATTACAATCTTACACTTAATCTACCACAAGAACCACAATTCCACTTCCTGCACCTAACCTTTCACCAAGAACCAAATTCCAGTTCTTGACAACCTCTACAACCAAATTCCAGCTATAGAGAAACCAGTGCCCACAATTCCAGGCACCAAACAATACAAAAAGAATGTAAAGAAATGAAAAGAAGAAACTAGAATGCTCAAACCAGTTTTATGCAATTCTGAAGTGTGTTTCTTCTTCAAAAGAAAGAAATTTGCCTCAAGAAAGAATTTCAAAGAACTTCACAAAAACTGGCGCGAATCTTTCTTGAAAGTGTGCTAAAGTTTTCTTGCTTGATTGCTAAAGATTGATGTTCAATTGTCGTTTTTAAAATGTTCAAGCCAAACTGTTTTTATAGAAGATTTTCAAAACTGCTGGTTTAATCAATGCGTTAAAAGATTCTTTTAATCTGTTAAAAGTGTAGTTTTAATATGTTAAAAGTGTAGTTTTAATCTGTTAAAACTTCTTTTAATCCATTAATACGTTCTTGATTCTTTAACAGATTTGTTTTAACTATACGACAACGTTTATATCAATTAAAACTCTTTACAAAAAATCTTCTAATTTGATTTAATCAATTGTTTCGTGTTTCAATCGATTAATATACTGTAAAACTTTATTGTAAAATTTTCCAAGTGATTTTAACTGATAAAAATAAGTTTTAATCGATTAAAACTTTGTGTAGAAATTTTCTAAGTTGTTTTAATCGATTGAAACGTGTTTTAATCGATTGAAAAATCTCTGATCGGTCATAACTCAATTCTGATCGATCATATCTGATTCTGATCGGTCATAACTCAATTCTGATCGATCATATCTGATTCTGATTGGTCATAATTGCATTCTGATCGATCATCCTGAACTCCAAGTGGTTTTAATCGATTAAAATCAAGTTGTATCGATTAAAATACTGCAAAAACACTTCTCTGAACATTCTAAGTGATTTTAATCGGTTATGTCGAAGCTTTATCAGTTAAAACACTGACAGAAGGTTTTCAAAACTTTCTTTAATGAAAACAACCGGTTATTTCGAAATTATATCAGTTAAAAACTTGTTTAAAAAAGTTTTTGTTAAAATACTTTGTTTTTAACTGCTTAATCGGTTTTAGAGGCATTTTGCAAAATCTTTTAAGTGAAGAAACCTCATGCAGCAGAAAAGATAAAAATGATTATACCTAAGCATAGCTGCGGACACACTAATCTCTCTATTCTTTTATCTAAGTGACTGTTGACCACTACAAAGTTGACTTTGACTTTATCTTTGACTTCATCAAATCAACAGGATCTTTGTCAGAGTATTTCAATAAGATCTTCATCACTTACAGTCTCCCCCTATTTGATGAAGACAAACACCACTTTGAAAAATAACTCTGCAAAAGAAGTCACTTGATAAAACAGATTAGTGAGTAATGAAGAAATGAATTATTTTGCTATTTCTCCCCTAAATTGTTGCTTCATAAATAAAGAATTATTTCTGATCAAAAGTAAAGCAGCTAAAGCAACTATTCTCCCCCTTTTGACTTCATAAAAAAAATAGGGAACGAGAAGAGAAACAATGCAAATGTATGTAATAAGTTTTAGATTTTGAAAAAAAAAATGAATACGATATCTTACTCATGTAAAGATCAATCAAAGTTGATTCAAACTTATCTTCATTAACACATTTGTAATGAATACAATTAACACGTGTAAAGATAAGGGAATCACGCTTTAGTAGCATGTTACAAGAACAACCATTAACTAAAGCCTTTAATTTTTCTTTCCAGAATAAAAATCGATTAAAAACAGAACAAAATCGATTAAAAGGTTTTTGTTAATGATTTTAATCGATTGAAATAAAGTTTTAATCGATTAATCTAGTGAAGGATTTTGAAAGTATGAAACATAAGTGCATTTAATTGATTAATTCAACATTTAATCGATTAAAATAGTAAAGAAAAATGTTGTATAAATTCTTTTAATTGATTTAAAAGATTTTTTATTGATTAAAACAACCAGTTTTTGAAATCTAAGTAATGTTTGATGCGAATTTATCATGCCTAATCTAGTATAAATTTTGTAAAACTGATCATCTAGAAGGATGTTTAACAATAATATCAACTACATCGATTAAATTTTAACCAATAGATCCAACAAAATCAGAATAAAATCTTATTTAGCGAATTTAACTGATGTAAGCTAGTTTATAAAGATTTTAATCGATTGATACGCAGTTTAATTGATTATTTTGTTGTGAAAAGTGTTTCCTTTAATCAATTTAATCGATTAAATCCATTTTGTATCAGCTAACAATATCAGGAATCTATGTTAAATTCTATCTAGGTTTTCCTGATTTGACTTAAAACCTACATTTAATCAAAGCTAAAAATATTGTTTCTGGTTAATAACCAGTTAATATTACAGTCCATAAAAGAGATTTTAGAAGTAACATAAATATGACATAAAGAGAGAAAAAAAAGATAAGAATGGACCCTTTCTGTCCGAAAAAAAAAACTCGATCATCCCTAGTTGCCTTGGTTCCACAATAACATCTGAAACTCCTTTAGAATTATTGAAAGATCCTCTTGTTGGTTTGTTGTTAGGGATGCCAGATCATCAGTATAAAATTGATCCCTATACTGCCAATAAAACACACATACCCTGTGCCAATCTTTTCATTCAATTCTTGAATTTCTGTCTCAGATTTGTCTCCTTACAGTATCACCTCGTGACCTTGATGATTAAAATGAATTATCAATGTTGCACAATTCCAATGAATTTCACCACGAGTCTTGAACCAATGCATGCCCAAAATTATTCCAAATGTATTGCTAGGTAATACCAAGAAATTTAATGTAAACGTGTGTTCATTGAATCTCCAAGTTATCTGTTCGCACTTCCTAGTAATCAACAACTTATTATCAGAAGCAACCATTACTGAAAAAATCCTTGATAAACTATGTTTTCAGTTCCAACAACTTGACCCATTTGTCACTAATGAAATTATGTGTACTCCCAGAGTCTATAAGAAAAGGGACAGTCTACTTCTTGATAATTCCTTTGATTTGCAATGTATTACCACCCAGCATTCCATGTAAAGTATTAAGAGAAATGTAGACATCTGCTGCTTGAATCATGTCTATGTTGTTGTCAAAATATAGTTTGTTCTTCCTCAAAGTCCATGTCTTACACTACATCGGCCTCAATTTCTTCCTGGGCAAAGAAGATAGCGTTGGGCTTACTCCAAACTTTACATTTCAACCTATGCACATAACCTACACAATCCCTTTGCAATCATGTCAGTAACTTCCTTTCTAAATATGGAAGTTGAGGTGCTACCTTCCGAATCGGTAGTTGCTGAAACAAACACCTAAAGCTTCAAACTGGTTGTAGAATGACTCTGCTACAAATTAACCGGAGCTGACCTTGTTTGTGTTTCTGAATTGGACTCTTGTTTGCAGCAATTTATTTTCGAAAACTTTTAAAATTACCTTTTGAAGTCTTGCAAGATGCATACCTTCTTGCAGAGACTGTGGTTTATGAATTCTCACAGATTTTTCCACTTTAGTTTTCATACCTTCCAAAAATTCTCCCAAATCTTCCTCTTGTTGCAATCTTGATAATTCAACAATATCCTCAAAAGCACGATCATCAAATCGATATGACATATCTTGTGATATTTGTTCCCAAGATTTATTCTTGAAACTGGGTTGATGCATGCGATGTCGCTGCCATGAAAAAGCCTCTCCATCCATGGATAACAACAATAACTTTCCCACATTATGCCACTAGTCTAGTTTCCAATTCAAAGATTTGTTCAGCCTTCGCTTTCCAATCATGAAAATTTGTGCCATTGAAAGGAAATTGGATGTTCCATAACATACTACCCGAATCAGACATGTCTGAGACTCATTCGGCATTATTCATGATTGTCTGGCCGCTATTTATGATTGTAATGGAAGAAACTAAATTTTCTAATGTATACTACAGTGAATCCAATTTTCATTTGGATGTTATGACACTAATTTTCAGAAACAAATTAATCGATTAACCAACTAATTAACCTATTAATCTGATCTTTAATACTAGGTTTAAAAATGCTACAGTGAAATAATCAATTAATTCATAAAGGAATCGATTAGTCTTGTACAGAATGAAATTAATAAAATGATAACAGAATTTAAATCGATTAAAACGAAAAAGAATCGATTAAATTTGACATCTTAGTGCTTTTAGTTGATATAAATCCTTTTTAATCGATTAAAACAGCTAAACTCAAATCCTGAGAACATTTTAATCGATTAATTCGCATTTCAATCGATTAAAAGTGTACGGACAGATTTTCTGATATTCTCTGTAAGATATTTTAATCGATTAATACTTGTTTTATATCAATTAAAACATTCAGTTAATGAAATAAGAACCTGATTTGCAGTTTTGAATACCAAGGGACTTCCAGATTTTGTTCCTGCAAAACAAATTTAACATGTTTCTGGTACCCTTTATAATTACTGGGTCCAATTAGGTTATTTGAAATGTCTTTAACTTTGGAATCCATTTCATTCTTCCTCTAGGTATGGCATATTTCTTAATTCTACAATATTTAACAGAATGCCCTTTTTCATGCAATAAAAACATTTAACAAACGGAGACGAAACAAATTTACTATATGCAAAATAATTTTTAAATGCTCTGATTTTCTTTCCAATAGACGGTGTAAAACCTATGCCACCACGATCAATAACTAATTTATGAGAATCAAGTATCATATCAAGACTAGTCTTTCCTTTTGCTAGTTTAGATGCACTCTTTATTAAATATGTTACTTTTTCTTGCAACTCAGGACAATGTTTACAATCTTTAACATTACACATGCAATCAAAGTTATTATCTATATCTGAATTTTCATTTTTGATTTCTTCATCAACAATTTTCTTTTCAAGAATAGTGATCTTGTTTTCTAATATCCTATTCATGCTTTTTAATCTTTTGTTTTCAGTTTCTAATTTTTTTGCTACAGCATGCATTTCATAAAAGGCATCTTGTAAAGAACTATAGTTCAAAGTAGTTGTTGAGTCAGAACTTACACTGGTTATTGGAGAATCCGAATTGACCATTAAGCATGTCTCTGTAGTTTCTTCATAGGCCATTTCAAGGGTTTTCCACATTTGTGCAGCAGTTTGACAGTGTGCTATCCTGAAAAAATCATTTCTGTTAAGTGCAGATATGATAATATTTTTGGCAATACAATCATCCTGGATTAATTTCTTTTCACTGTCATTTAAGCTGGACCAATCTTTGTTAATGATATCAGTTTCTTGTTTAATGATATTCCAAACATTTATACTAACAGATTCAATAAAGATCTTCATCCTAATCTTCCAAAAAGGATAATCTGTTCCACAAAACAGTGGAGGTCTATCAATACAAGCACCCTCAGAAATTTTGTTTCCAGCCATGGATAGAAGAACTTGAATAACTTTCAAGCACCTCGCTTTGATGCCAATTGTTAGAAAAGTAGTTTTAGATCAAGAGGGGGGGTGAATTGATCTTTGAAAGTTTTTCGCAAATAACAGATTATCTATTTGTAAAAATAAGATTTCAGATATGTTCTTGAATCACAAAGCAAGCAATAAAAAATAAACGCAGCAACAGAATTAAAAGAGGAGAAATGTTTAGAAAGATATCACCGGTGTTTATACTGGTTCACCCAATACCAGGGCTACGTCCAGTCTCTAGCCAAACTCCAGCTGGGTTCCACTAGATCAAATGTTTTACAGATTACAATCTTACACTTAATCTACAACAAGAACCACAATTCCAGTTCCTGCACCTAACCTTTCACCAAGAACCAAATTCCAGTTCTTGACAACCTCTACAACCAAATTCCAGCTGCAGAGAAACCAGTGCCCACAATTCCAGGCACCAAACAATACAAAAAGAATGTAAAGAAATGAAAAGAAGAAACTAGAATGCTCAAACCAGTTTTATGCAATTCTGAAGTGTGTTTCTTCTTCAAAAGAAAGCAATTTTCCTCAAGAAAGAATTTCAAAGAACTTCACAAAAACTGGCGCGAATCTTTCTTGAAAGTGTGCTAAAGTTTGCTTGCTTGATTGCTAAAGATTGATGTTCAATTGTTGTTTTTTAAATGTTCAAGCCAAACTGTTTTTATAGAAGATTTTCAAAACTGTTGGTTTAATCAATGTGTTAAAAGATTCTTTTAATCTGTTAAAAGTGTAGTTTTAATCTGTTAAAACTTCTTTTAATCCATTAATACGTTCTTGATTCTTTAATAGATTTGTTTTAACTGATACGACAACGTTTATATAAATTAAAACTCTTTACAAAAAATCTTCTAATTTGATTTAATCGATTGTTTCGTGTTTCAATCGATTAATATACTGCAAAACTTTATTGTAAAATTTTCCAAGTGATTTTAACTGATAAAAATAAGTTTTAATCGATTAAAACGCTATGTAGAAATTTTCTAAGTTGTTTTAATCGATTGAAACGTGTTTTAATCGATTGAAAAATCTCTGATCGGTCATAACTCAATTCTGATCGATCATATCTGATTCTGATCGATCATAACTCAATTCGATCGATCATATCTGATTCTGATTGGTCATAATTGCATTCTGATCGATCATCCTGAACTCCAAGTGGTTTTAATCGATTAAAATCAAGTTGTATCGATTAAAATACTGCAAAAACACTTCTCTGAACATTCTAAGTGATTTTAATCGGTTATGTCGAAGCTTTATCAGTTAAAACACTGACAGAAGGTTTTCAAAACTTTCTTTAATGAAAACAACCGGTTATTTCGAAATTATATCAGTTAAAAACTTGTTTAAAAAAGCTTTTGTTAAAATACTTTGTTTTTAATTGCTTAAACGGTTTTAGAGGCATTTAGCAAAATCTTTTAAGTGAAGAAACCTCATGCAGCAGAAAAGATAAAAATGATTATACCTAAGCATAGCTGCGGACACACTAATCTCTCTATTCTTTTATCTAAGTTAGTGTTGACCGCTACAAAGTTGACTTTGACTTTATCTTTGACTTCATCAAATCAACAGGATCTTTGTCAGAGTATTTCAATAAGATCTTCATCACTTACATAGAACCCAAGAATGATAAGGAAGCCCTCAAGGATGATCAATGGTGTATTGCTATGTAAGAAGAATTAAATCAGTTTGAAAGAAATCAAGTTTGGGAACTAATTCCAAAAGAAGAACAACATCAAGTAATTGGAACTAAATGGGTATTTAGGAACAAGTTTGATGAAGATGGAAACATAACTAAAAATAAAGTTAGACTTGTGGCTAAAGGATATTGTCAAGAGGAAGGTATAGATTATAATGAGACCTATGCTCTTATTGCCAGGTTAGAGGCTATACGTCTACTTCTTGCTTATGCCTCAATGATGAAATTTAAACTATATCAAATGGATGTGAAAAGTGATTTTCTAAATGGTTTTATTAAAGAAGATGTATATGTGCAACAACCTCTGGGTTTTGAAGATTTCAAATACCCTGATCATATTTTTAAATTAAAAAAGGCACTTTATGAATTAAAACAAGCTCCTAGATCATGGTATGAAAGATTAAGCAATTTTCTAATATTAAATGACTTTTCTAGAGAACAAATTGATTCTACTTTGTTTATTAAGAATGTAAGAGAACATATTCTGCTAGTACAAGTGTAGGTTGATGATATTATCTTTGGATCAACTGATAACTCTTTGTGTGAAACATTTGCTAGTATAATGCAGGGTGAATTTGAAATGTCCATGATGGGAGAATTAACCTTCTTCCTTGGACTTCAAATTAAGCAACTAAAAGATGGCATTTTTGTGTCACAAACTAAATACTGCAAAGAAATTCTCAAGAAATTTGGAATGGATACTACCAAAGAAGCAACACACCAATGGGAATGTCCTGTTATGTGGATAAGGATGAATCAGGTTTGGAAATAAACCAATCAATGTATAGAGGTATGATAGGCTCTCTATTACTTAACTGCAAGTAGACCTGATATTATGCAATATGTTTGTGTGTGTGCTAGATTTCAAGCATGTCCGAAAGAATCTCATTTAACTACAGTAAAAAGAATTTTAAAATATCTGAAAGGAACCACAAGATTTGGTTTATGGTATCCTTCTGGAGCTTCACCTAGTTTAGTAGGATTTTCTGATGCAGAATATGGGGGCTGTAAAATAGATAGAAAAAGTACTAGTGGAACATGTCATTTATTAGGATCTGCCTTAGTATCTTGGCATTCTAAGAAATAAGTCTGTGTTGCCTTATCCACAACTGAGGTCGAATATATAGCGGCTGGAAATTGTTGTGCTCAAATTCTTTGGATGAAGCAACAACTAGAAGATTATAGTATTTTTCTTAAGGACATTCCTTTGAAATGTGATAATATGAGTGCAATTAACCTTGCTAAGAATCCTATTATGCACTCTAGAACTAAGCATATTGAAATTAGGCATCACTTTTTAAGAGATCATATTTCTAAGGGAAATTGTAAAATTGAATATATAGATACAAAACATCAATTAGCAGACATATTTACCAAACCTCTCCCCAAGGATAGATTCTATGAACTTATAAGAGACTTAGGAATATTAGAAATAGTTTGAACTATGTAAAACTATCAAATCTTTGCATTTCGTACTGGAATAATCGATTATCTTGGGTAATAATCGATTATTTTGTGTCTCCTACATATTAAAATTGTCAACCTCTCTGGAATAATCGATTATATTGGGTAATAATTGATTATCCTTACTTATATGAAAATTTTGCCAAACTCTCTGGAATAATTGATTATTTCAAGTGATAATCGATTATTCATGCTTACATAATTGATTATCTTCAATGATAATTGATTATCCATGCTTCTCTAGAAATTTTTTGGGCAGCTGATGAAAAAATAATCGATTATTTCAAGTGATAATAGATTATTCTGTATCGTTGGGGATTAACTAGCCCTTGGTAATGACTCTTTTGGCTTTAAATCTTGTGTTTATAGTCGTTTATAGTCGTTCGAGATGTTTTCTATATATAGTAGGACCTAGAAACTCATCCAAACTCATTCCAAGCCTCTCCTTCAAGTATTCTCCATTGATTCAAAGCTTTTCTCTCTTTCTCATACTATTCCTTATTTCCTTTCAAATCTCCATCCTCTCTGAAAAATGGCTTCCTCATCTAGAAGAAAGATCCCCACTAGGAGAAGATTTGCTCCTGCCTCTCAACCTCGCCCAAAATCTGTTGAAGGATGGATATATGATGAGGAGCAGAGACAAGAGTTTCTTACTTTTTGGAAGGAAAGGAATATCATCACTCCAAAATTCTTGAAAGGGGACCAATTCATCAACCGGGGATTCCATTTCCCAAATTTACTTGAAATCCAAGGTGTCTTACCCTTCATTGAAATGGAAGGGACGTACTATCCTGACTTGGTACATGTATTTTATTCTCGTTTTAAATACAGAGGTCATGTTGCCACCTCTCGAGTAAAAGGCATCACCATCATACTTGATGATGATATATGGGAAAATGTAGCTAAATTTCCCATTCGAGATGATGTCGTCAACGTCCTGATGGATCTAGACGACTTCAACAGAATTCTACCATACCGCACCTTCCTCCACAATCCTGCCATGGAGATTGGTAGACAACTTCTTGCCAGACCACTAAAGAAAGAAGAACGATGGTCCTTCATCTTATAGTATGGATCCTCTGTCCTCGGGCCACCAATCATGCTCAATGTTCTATTGCTGATATTCCTATAATCCATGCGATTATGAACAATGAGCCAATTGATTGACCTAGCCTTGTTATTTTAACGATGCTCAAAGCCAAGTGACATCCTACCTTTAAGATTCCTTATGCTCTTCTCATCTCCCGAATTCTGGAATACAAGGGAGTTAATCATGAAGGAGAACAAAGGTTCCAGACGTTGAATTCCAATCAGATGCTTGATGGAACATTATCTCAGCTCCAAATGGTCAATGTTAATGGAACTTACTTCCATAAGGATGATGCATCCCATGTTGCTGAGGTTGCTAAAAATTCTGAAGATGAAGAAATGGTTGCTGCTGATACTCATGTCAGAGGGACTTCATCTGGTGCCCATACTGAAGCCCGCTCCTCCATTGAAGATATGGTTTTCAACATGAACCAAAGAATGCAAGACTTTTTTTCCATCTCAGCAGAACGACACCAAGAAATTATTAATCGCATTTCGAATGTGGATTAACATGTATCAAATCTAGAAGACAGATTTGGCATGAAATTTAATAGTGATTCCAAAAGCAAAGAATTTTAGAATTTTTTTTTCAAAGGCTTAGCAATTTTTCTTTTCTCTTTTTCATATTGTGTGTTGATTTTGATAAACTTAAATAAATATCTATCTTTGCATTTATTGAGGAGGAGTTGATTATTTTATCTTTACATATATTGAGGGGCTCTTGTGGGTACTTACTCCCACCAGGTATGAATCCACGTTTGCTAGATTCAAGTGAGTACTTACCCTCAACAGGTACGAGCCCGCATTTGCTAAGCTCTTGTGGGTACCTACCCCCACTAGGTATGAATCCGCGTTTGTTGGATTCTAGTGAGTACTTACCCTCACCAGGTACGAGCATGCGTTTGCTAAGCTCTTGTGGGTACCTACCCCCACCAGGTATGAATCCGCGTTTTATAGATTCTAGTGAGTACTTACCCTCACCAGGTACGAGCCCACATTTGCTAAGCTCTTATGGGTACCTACCCCCACCAGGTATGAATCCGCGTTTGCTAGATTCTATTGAGTACTTACTCTCACCAGGTATGATCCCACATTTGCTAAGCTCTTGTGGGTACCTACCCCCACCAGGTACGAGTCTGCGTTTGCTAAGCTCTTGTGGGTACCTACCCCCACCAGGTATGAATTCGCGTTTGCTAAATTCTGGTGAGTACTTACCCTCACTAGGTACGAGCCCGCATTTGCTAAGCTCTTGTGGGTACCTACCTCCACCAGGTATGAATCCGCGTTTGCTAGATTCTCGTGAGTACTTACCCTCAACAGGTACGAGCCCGCATTTGCTAAGCTCTTGTGGGTACCTACCCCCACCAGGTATGAATCCGCGTTTGCTGGATTCTAGTGAGTACTTACCCTCACCAGGTACGAGCATGCGTTTGCTAAGCTCTTGTAGATACCTACCCCCACCAGGTATGAATCTGCGTTTGCTAGATTCTACTGAGTACTTACCCTCACCAGGTACGAGCCCGCATTTGCTAAGCTCTTGTGGGTACCTACCCCCACCAGGTATGAGTCCGCCTTTGCTAACTCCTTGTGTGTTTAAACCTCTCAACAGGTCTGAATTTGCATTTTGCTAGATTTTTGTGGGTACTTTCCCCCACTAAGTTGAGGAGCCTCGTTCTGCAAGGCTCTTTAGGATGCTCTTTCGGTAGTTAATCTTGTGCTTTGATGAGTACAAACCCTCATCCGATTTAGGAGATGTGTTGGCGACTTACTGTTTCTGATCATGCGCCCATTCCATGGGGAGTGATTGATTTTGTTTTTGACTTTTTTGTTTTAGTCATCCGGTCTTTCCAGGGATTCTTTGTTTTTGGATTTTCTGTTTAGCCATCCGGTCTTGCCGGGGATCTTTTGTTTTTGGCTTATTGTGCCTCTTATGTAGGCAGATGCTTCACTGATGAAGGCTTTATGCTTGGGCTTGTATTGCCTCTTGCATAGGTTGATTTCCCTTTTTAGGGATATTGGCTCTTTTGCTTACCAGGTCTTGCCTATATATTTATAAGCAATGAATTTCTGGAGGAAATGAATTTATAACTTTGCCTTTGCTGATAGGCTCACTGGGGATAGTTTTTTTCTTTTTGAACCGGGGAATTGATTGCTTTCCCGAGGATCTATTTTGATTTGCCCCCTAGGGAAAGGAATGGAGTTTTTGACTCCTTGTTGGATGTTATTAGCTTGAGCTGGCTTTGCCGATGCTCTTATTTTGCTGAGGCATGGGTTTTCTAATTATTTTTCCTTTTCCTCGTGATTTTATCTTTTTTTCTGCGATTTTGAAATTTGGCTTTTTGGATAATGCGTGCGCTTTTTACATTTTAATTTCTTTTATGCACACAGGATTTTTCTTTTTTTGAGTATCCGCTAGGGATGAAAGATTTTCTTCTTTTTCTTTTTGGCGATCCACCATGGAACTCGTTGGCTTCCTGGGGATCCAACTTTGATTTGATTTTTATGACGGAGTCTTTGCTCTTGACTTTGCGAAGCTCTTTATTGAACTGGAGGATGGAAATTTTCTTGTTTACCTCGTTTTGTAGATTTTTCTGATATGCTCTACTTGGGGTTTTTTATTCAACCCTTTTTCTGTTGTGGCCTCTATTAGGGAATGAAAGGTTTTTCTTTTCTTTCTTTTTTGTTGAACCCCTGGGGATATGGAGATTTTGACTTCATATCTTCTTTGGTTGATCTTTATTCTCCTTTGGAAGTAGCAGAGATTCTAGATGAATGTGTTCGATGACTCATGTGGTGACGAAGTTGAGTCGCGAGGTAATATTTTGTTTTGCCTCTGGAGTAGGCGAAGATCCGCTTGGGGTGATCAAGCCTTTCCGTAAGCTTTTCTATGTTGATGGCTTCCTTCTTTCTTGGATGGAAGGATGATGGTTGGATCTTAAAACAACTATGTTTGATGGCTCATTTGGTGGTGATGCTGAGCCGTGGGGTAATTTTTGTTTAGCCTTAGGAGTAGGCAAGGATTCGCTTAGGGATGATCGAGTCTTTCCATTGGCCTCTTTTTTCGATGTACCTTCTTTTATTGGTGAAGAAGGAGAATGGTTGGAGCTATTTTTTCTTGAAGCTCTTTATTCTGATGGAGTGGTTTTGATTTTGCCTTCTTTTTCTTGAGGGAATTTTTATTTGGAGACTGGATTTTGGCGCCTCCTGTTTTCATTCACAAGTATGGAGCCTAGCCTCCTTATATGCATGTTTATTATTCTTTTTTAAAGAAAATTATTTTTTTTCTTGATTTTGACAAAGTCGTTTTGTGCAACTACTTTGTGTGTGGATGTTCTAGATGCAATCTATTTATTTATTTATTTATTTTTGATGCATTTAGAAAGTAACTGGCCTTCTCCCATTGGCTTCTTATGAATATGTCGATGGGCTCCTCCTTTATGATCATGATGGGCTCCTCTTTTATTCATCTTTTGGTTTTAGCCCTATCTTTTGCCTAGACCGCCCTTTACGGGTTTTCAATCTAGCGGGCTGCCTTAATTTTTGCCTAGAATATCTTAGGGTTTTTTTTGCCTTATCTTTTGCCTAAACCGTTCTTTTGGGATTTCCGATCTAGCAGGCTACCCTAGTTTTTTCCTAAGAATTGTTGGAATCGTGCAGCGGAATGTTTGCGAGGACAGACAAAAACCAAGAGGGGGGGTGAATTGGTTTCTAAACAAAAATTAGGTTTTAAAAATTTTCCCCAAATTTTACCGATTAAAATGTTGTGTAAACGTAAATAGAATAGAGATAGAGTCTTACACAAGAGATTTATACTGGTTCGGATCAAAAGACCCTACGTCCAGTTGCTAATCACTCAAACAGAGGATTAACGCTATCACTATAATCAAAGTTATTACAAACAGATAACAATGGAAAAGATAAAGTAACGAAAACACCTCTCTTGAGTCCCACAAGAGATGAAGAACAACTTTCCCTAGAGACGGCATAGCACACAATCCACTAAGAACTCCACTTAGTGATTCTTATCGCTTCTAGCCCACACCAGGTTCCAAAAGCCCCTTTTTCCTCCAACAAACAGTTCTCTGGAAATCACATCTCTCAACTTTTGTTTGAAAAAGGTTGTTCAATTTTCTGAGAGCCTTAGAGAACCTTAAGTAGATGAATTAGGGTTTGGGAATTGGGGATTTTCGGAACTTGGAGTATTGGGATTAGGGTTTTCGAAAATAGGTTTAATTTGAAGTTCAAAATCCAAATCTGACTAAAATAATCGATTAAATCAAGTGTTAATCGATTATTACAGAGCCAAAATCAACAGAATCCCAAAACACACTGGTTTAATCGATTATTTGCCCTGTTAATCGATTAACAGGCCTGTTAATAGATTAACAGGTGTGTTAATCGATTATTACAGTGAACAGATACAGAAAATGGTTTTTCTCACTGTAATAATCGATTATCTGGTGATTTAATTGATTAAACTCGAGCCTTTTTGATAAATATGAGTTTTTGAAGCTTCTAAAGAGTAGATTATGTACCAGCTATCTTAGACTCTAATATTACAAACTCAAACTCATCAAAACAGAGTTATTACACAACAATACAAGTCTTCAACTCTCTAAGTTCTTTATTCTTGAATCATCATCAAAATTAACAAGCTTCATGTCCATGTAAGTTCAACATCAAGTCCTTGTATGTTCAACAAGAATATCCTAGCAGGCATTTATTCTTTTATTATTTTCTTATGCTTCCTCCTTTTTTAGATGCATGCTTGATCTTTGATTAAAAGTCTTTGCGCATATTTGTGATTTATCAATAAAGAGGCATTTCCATAATATTTGGTCAAGAGAAAGGAAATGAAAGGGAATCTTGTTGATAAATGAGCAAAAGTTTGTTTCTTTACAGAAGGATTTCAAGGATATTTAGAAGAATGGGTGGTCAGGGTTGGCTGCACTGTTTAGGCTTATACAGTCATGTCTATGATATTTGCCCCCCCCCCCGATTTCTCCTAATTGCTTCAGTTTAGATGCCTGAGCTCAGAGTGAAGACTATGAGACTGCTTGCTTCTGGAAGAACGTTACTTTAGCCGCCTTTTTGGTTTTCGACTGAAGTAACCATTGCTTTTTTTTTGCCTCTACTTTTTTCCTAGGACGTATCCTAGCGAGGAATGTGGACCCTATCTTTTGCCCAGAGATGCCCTTTGCGGGTTTTCATTCCTGACGGGTCTTGAGCAATGTCTTCAAGCATAATACTTCTTCACCGTATCAGAATTGATCGGGTGTCAAAATTCCTCTCCGTACATATTAGTGAGGATAAGTGCCCCTCCTGAGAAAGCTCGTTTGACCACAAAGGGTCCTTCGTAGTTTGCTGCCCATTTTCCAATTTTATCCTTCTGGGCTGGAAGCAATTTCTTTATCACTAGATCCCCTTCTTGATAAGTATGAGGGTGGAACTTTTTATCATAAGCCCTTTTGATCTTCTTTTGATAGGCTTGTCCATGACATATATCATTCAGCCACTTTTCATTGATAAGGTTTAATTGATCGTATCGACTTTGAACCCATTCGGCTTCTGTTAATTTTGCTTCCATTAAAATTCGCAAGGAAGGTATTTCGACCTCTATTGGTAATACAACCTCCATACCATATACAAGGGAGAATGGAGTAGCTCCTGTTGAGGTCCGTACAGACGTTCGATAACCATGAAGAGCAAAAGGCAACATTTCATGCCAATCCTTATAGGTCTTAACCATCTTTTGAACGATCCTTTTGATGTTTTTATTGGCCGCTTCTACTGCGCCATTCATTTTGGGCCGATATGGAGAGGAATTATGGTGTTGAATTTTGAAATCCTGACATAGTTCTTCCATCATCTTATTATTCAAGTTGGTTCCATTATCAGTAATAAGACGATGTGGGATGCCATATCGACATATGATATTTCTCTTAACAAAGGTATTCACTACCTTTTTAGTCACATGTGCATAAGATGCAGCTTCTACCCATTTAGTGAAGTAATCGATAGCCACCAAAATGAATCGATGACCATTGGATGCCTTAGGCTCAATGGGTCCGATAACATCTATGCCCCACATAGCAAATGGCCAAGGGATATCCATAACATTGAGAGGACCCGGTGGAACATGTACATTGTCCGCATGTACCTGGCACTTGTGACATTTTCTGGCATACTGATGATAGTCTTTTTCCATTGTGGACCAAAAATATCCTGCCCTGAGGATTTTTCTAGCCATGATATGCCCTGGTGCATGAGTCCCGAAGATTCCCTCATGTATTTCTTTAACCAACGTCTGGGCTTCTTCGAGATTGACGCATCTTAACAAAGTAGAATCAAAATTCTTTTTATAAAGGGTTTCTCCTTTCAACATAAACCCTATGGCCCTTTTCCGAATGATCCTTTTATCATTGTCACTGATTCCCCCAGGGTATTCACCCTTTGTCAAGTATCGCCTTATGTCATGATACCAAGGGGTTTTATCTTTTTCACTGTCCACCATCATACAAAAGGCTTGTTTGTCGTGCCTTTTGACTTGGATGATGGGCATCTCATGTTCTTGTCCTAACGCGAACATGGATGATAATGTTGTAAGTGCATCTGCAATCTGATTATCTTCCCGAGGGATGTACTTGAAACTAACGTTTTCCATTTTTGAAGTCATATTACAGATGTGCTCCAGATAAGGGATTGATTTGGAATTTCTAGTTTCCCATTCACCTTTGAGTTGGTAAATGACAAGGGATGAGTCACCGAATACTTTGAGTCTAGTCACCCCATGATCATGAGCTGCTTGAATACCTAGAGGACATGCTTCGTATTTCGTCATATTGTTCGTGCAATCAAAGTTTAGCCTGGCTATTACCGGGATATACTTCTTTTCAGGAGATATTAAAATAGCTCCGATCCCATGTCCCAGTAAGTTTGAAGCTCCATCGAAAAACATAATCCACTTATTATTTTCAAGTTCTTCATGTTGGATGTGCATTATGTGCTCATCTGGAAAATCATCTTGGAGGGATTGATATTCGTCAGTTGGTCCATGTGCCAGGTAATCTGCTAAAGGACTACCTTTGATAGCTTTCTGAGTGACATAAACAATGTCGAATTCTGAAAGGAGTACCTGCCACTTGGCTATCCTTCCGGTCAAGACGGGTTTTTCAAACAGGTATTTGATTGGATCCATTTTGGCAATTAACCAAGTCGTATGTCTAACAATATATTGTCGAAGGCGCTGAGTTGCCCATACCAATGCACAACATGTTTTTTCGAGTGGTGTATAACAGGTCTCATAGTTTAGAAATTTCTTATTGAGGTAATATATGACTTGTTCTTTCTTACCCGTATCATCTTGTTGACCGAGCACACATCCCATGGACTCGTCGAGTACTGAAAGGTAAAGAATCAGGGGTTTTCCTTCCACAGGTGGTACCAACACTGGGGGATTGGTTAGGCACATTTTGATCTTTTCAAAAGCTTGTTGACATTCATCATTCCAAACTTTCGGTTGGTTTTTACGCAACAACTTGAAGATGGGTGTACACTTGTCTGTTAATTGCGCAATGAACCGTGCTATATAATTTATTCGGCCCAGAAACCCTCTGACTTCTTTTTCTGTTCTTGGTGGGGGCATTTCCAAAATTGCCTTTGTTTTATCAGGGTCTACCTCAATTCCCTTTTTACTGACAATAAACCCAAGGAGTTTACCCGACCATACTCCAAACGTACATTTAGCCGGATTAAGCTTGATCTGGTACTTCTGAAGTCGATTGAATAACTTCTTCAAGTATTGGAGGTGGTCCATCTCATTTTTGGACTTGGCAATCATGTCATCCACATATACTTCAATTTCTTTGTGGATCATATCGTGAAATAATGTTACCATAGCCCTTTGATAAGTAGCCCCTGCATTCTTGAGTCCAAAAGGCACTACTCTATAACAGAATGTACCCCACGACGTAATGAAGGAATTTTTTTCTCTATCTTCAGCAGCCAATTTAATTTGGTTATACCCTGCATATCCATCCATGAAAGAATAGAGAGTATTCGTAGCGGTGTGATCTACCAGCATATCAATATGTGGTAAGGGAAAATCATCTTTTGGACTTGCACGATTTAAGTCCCTGTAATCTACGCATACTTTAATTTTTCCATTTTTCCTTATAACTGGCACAATGTTTGCCAACCATTCAGGGCATTTGGACACGATCAGAAAATTGGCATCCAACTATTTTTCTACTTCCTCCTTAATTTTCAAGGACCATTCGGGCTTTACTCTTCTGAGCTTCTGCTTAACTAGCTGAAATCCCTCTTTTAGTGGTAATCTATGCTCCACTATGCTTTTATCAATTCCAGGCATATCATGGTAGGACCATGCGAACACGTCCACATACTCTCTTAACAATTGTATCAACCTTTCTCTGACATTGTCGTCAATTTGGGTACCAATATTTACTTCTTTCTTATTATCTCCTTGTCCCAAATTGATGGTCTCAGTTTTTTCCTGATGGGGCTATATTGATTGAGCTTCTTTTTCCAACAGTCTTTGCATGTCTAGGGAAATGGTCCCCTCCTCACTGTCTGACTCAATCCATTCGTCTTCGGCTTTCGGATCTTCCAGAGAGTTTTCAATCACAGACATGACTTTATGGTTATTCTTTGTTTTAGATTTCTTTATTAAATGTGGGAGAGGGAAGAGAATGAAAGAGAATATGAATATTATGAAAAATGCCTCGTTGTATTGATAGAAGGAAATATTTACAAAGCCCACTTTAATAAAAAATCTCATGATCATGGGCGAGGATCACGAGAGATACATCGGAAGCTTTTATTATTTTTATTATTATTTTATATATATATATATATATATATTTTTTTAAGAAATAAAAAAAATGATGAGCCCTAATTTGTTGATCTTCCTTATCCCATCTTTTATTCGGGCTTAGATAGAGGCTGATCATCCATTTTTGAAGTAGATGCGTCAAAGGTAATCCACCCTGCATCTACTAAATCCTAGACCTTATGCTTTAAGGCCACACAGTTATCTACGAAGTGTCCCGGAGTGTTTGAATGATAATTGCATTTTTCGTTTGGCTTATACCATTCTGGGTATGGTGGGTCTATTTTCTTTGGAGGGATGCGCACGAGGAGTTTGGCATCCAACAATTTTAAAAGCAGTTTTCCATAGGAGGTGGGTATTGGAGTGAATTTCCTTTCTAGTCTGCGTGACTTGTGTTAGAATCGCGCAGCGGAATGTTTGCGTGGTTGGACAAAAACCAAGAGGGGGGTGAATTGGTTTCTTAATAAAAATTAGGTTTTCAAAATTTTCCCCAAATTTTACCGATTAAAAACTGTGTAAATGTAATATAGAGAAAGGAATAAAGTCTTACACAGGAAATTTATACTGGTTCGGATCAAAAGACCCTACGTCCAGTTGCTAATCACTCAAGCAGAGGATTAACGCTGTCACTATAAACAAAGTTATTACAAACAATTTACAATGGAAGAGATAAAGTAAAGATAACACCTCTCTTGAAATCCACAAGAGATGAAGAACAGCTTTCCCCAGAGACAGCACAACACACAATCCACTAAGAACTCCACTTAGTGATTCTTATCGCTTCTAGCCCACACCAAGTTCAGAAAGCCTCTTTTTCTTGCAACAAACAGTTCTCTGGCACTACAACACTTAACTTTTGTATGTAAAAGGTTGTTCTTCTTTTCTGAGTGTCATAGAAGAGTTTAAGTAGAGAAATTAGGGTTTGGGAATTGGGATTTTCGGAATTAGGGTTCTTGGGAAAAGGGTTTTCGAAAATAGGTTTGATTTGAAGTTAAAAATCAAAATCTGACTGAAATAATCGATTAAAATAAGTATTAATCGATTAAAACAGAGCCAAATATCAACAGAACCCAAACCTCTCTGTTTTAATCGATTAAAAGGTGATTTAATCGATTAAACCGCCTGATAATCGATTAAAAGTTGGTTTAATCGATTAAACCAGTGAGTTTTTACAGAAAATGATTTTTCCCACTGTTTTAATCGATAATTTCCCTATTTAATCGATTAAAGCCGAGCCTGGATGATAAATTTGAGCTTTTCGAAGCTTCTAAGGTACAGACTATGTACTGGCTATCTTAAACTCTAATATTACAGACTCAATCTAATTGAAAGAGAGTTATTACAATACAAAACAAGTCTTCAACACTCTAAGTCTTTGTGTTCTTGAATCATCATCAAAATCAACAATCTTCATGTCTATCAAGTGCAGCATCAAGTCCTTGAATGTTCAACAATCTCCCCCTTTTTGATGATGATCAAAATTATCTTTTAAAGCCTTGTAATAACATGTTTTATCTGTCATACTAACAAACACATTAAACATACCAGATAATATTTAAAAAGAATCATATTATGGCTTTAAATATTTTCTCCCCCTATTTTGATTAGAATAAAAAATAAGTCATCTGTTGCAAACATAAGAGCTCCCCCTCAAAATATGCATAAGTTGGAGATAACTCCCCCTTAATCAAAGCATTAAAGAAACATCATATTTTATTGCAGAAACAATCATTCATTAAAATAACAAGAGAAAATAACAAAAAGAAAATAATCAACAAAATTTAAAATTCTGCACTATCATCATCATTAAAGTGTGCATCAAATCTATTTTCTAAACGACACACTTTATCATCTACATCAGATATACGGCGAATTAATTCCTCATGCCGTACTCCAGAAAGAGTGAAAAATGATTGCATCCTCTGATTCATGTCAGATAACATGTCTTCCATGGATTGTCGGGTTTCATGATGAGTAGAGGAAGTTCCAACACTTTGGATTTGGTCAGAGGGAAACTCAGCAGCTGGAGGCATATCTTCATCAAAATCTTCATTAGCATCACCTTGATTAGGAACGTCATCTTTGTGAACATAAATATCATTGGCATGCACCATTTGGAGTTGAATCAATGTGTTGTCCAGCATGCGGTTCAAGTTATTTGTTCTAACTGCTTGTTTACCTTCAACATTCACTCCTTTATATTCAAGAATACGAGAGACAAGTAAAGCATATGGAATTTTGAATGTGGGATGATGTTTTGCTTTTAACATGGTCATTGTGACAAGAACGCCCCAATCTAACGGCTCATTATTCATTATGGCATGAATAATACGAAGATCAATGGAAGAACATTGGGCATGATTTCTAGCTCGAGGACATAGGATCCAAACAATTAGATGGAGAATCATGCGTTCCTCCTTCTTTAAAGGTCCAACATGAAGGAGACGCCCAATCTCCATGGAGGGATTTCTCAGAAAAGAACGGTAAGCTAAGAACCTGTCAAAATCATCTAACTCACCATAAATGTTAATAGCATCATCTCTAATTGGAAAGTGAGCGACGTTTTCCCAAATATCATCGTCAAGAATAATTGTGACGCCTTTTACTCTAGAGGTAGCAATTTGATCTCTAAATTTAAATCTAGAGTAAAATACCCTAACAAGGTCAGGATAATACGTACCTTGCATTTGGATGAAGGGAAGAACTCCTTGAATTTCAAGAAGGTTGGGAAAATTGAATCCCCTATTGATGAATTGCTCACCAATAAGAAACTTGGGAGAAATAATAGCCCGTTCTTTCCAGTAGGTCAGAAATTCTTGTTGGCCATCTGTATCAAAAATCCATCCTTCTACAGAATTAGGACGGGGTCGAGATGAGGGTGCAGATCTTCTTCTAGTAGGGATCTTAGCACGAGAAGATGAGGCCATTGAAAGATTAGAAGAGTAACAAGAAGATTTAGAAAGCTAAGTGTATTGAGAAGAGGGCAAGGTAGCTAGAATAAGGCAAGATAGCTTGATTTCAAGAGATAGAAGTGAGTAGAAGTGAAATGAAGGTCCCTATTTATAACCAAGCATCTCCAACGTTCATATAGAAGGGAATAATGGTCAAAATATCCGTTGGCAACGGCTGGGAAGCAAACTTGGTCGGATTTAATCGATTAAAATTCAAATTAATCGATTAAATCACTTCCAGACCCATTTAATCGATTATTTTGGGTTGTTAATCGATTATTACTGGTTTTAATCGATTAATGGATGAATTAATCGATTATTCCAGAGAGGAATGCCCTGTTTTGAGTGTTTTGGATGCAAATAATCGATTATAACTCTAATTAATCGATTATTCCAAAGAGGAATGCCCTGTTTTGAGTGTTTTAACACATGATAACCCATGAACATCCTACAAAATGAATTATAACATTACAACCATCCAAAAATAGTCAAATTAAGCATAATTTAAGCTATTTCTAATATCCCTAAGTCTCTTCTAAGATCATAGAGTCTATCCTTGGGTAGAGGCTTAGTAAAAATATCTGTTAATTGATGTTTGGTATCTACATACTCTATTTTACAGTTTCCTTTGCTAATATGATCTCTCAAAAAGTGATGTCTTATTTCTATATGTTTAGTCCTAGAGTGCATTACTGGATTCTTAGTAAGATTTATTGCACTCGTATTATCACACATCAACGGAATGTCATATAAAAAGATACTATAATCTTCTAACTGTTGTTTCATCCACAGAATTTGAGCACAACAACTACTAGCTAGAATATATTCAGCTTCAGTGGTAGATAAAGCAACACATGCCTGTTTCTTAGAATGCCAAGATATTAAGGATGAACCTAACAAATGACATGTCCCACTAGTACTTTTCCTATCAATTTTACATCCACCATAATCAGCATCAGAATATCCTATTAAACTCATACAAGCATCAGACGGATACCACAAACCAAAACCAGTAGTTCCTTTTAAGTATTTTAAAATATATTTCACTACAATTAGATGAGATTCTTTAGGACAAGCCTGAAATCTAGCACACACACAGACATAATGCATAATATCAGGTCTACTTGCAGTTAAGTATAACAGTGATCCTATCATACCTCTATACATAGTTTGATTAACTTCCAAACCTGATTCATCCTTGTCTAGATAGCATGAAGTTCCCATGGGTGTGTTAGCTTCCTTTGAGGTGTCCATTCCAAAATTTTTAAGGATCTCTTTGCAGTATTTGGTTTGAGAGATGAAAATGCCATCTTTAAGTTGCTTGATTTGTAGTCCAAGGAAGAATGTTAATTCTCCCATCATAGACATTTCAAACTCTCCCTGCATTATCTTAGCAAATTCTACACATAACGAATTATCAGTTGATCCAAAAATAATATCATCAACATACACCTGGACCAATAAGATATGTTCTTTAACTTTCTTTATAAACAGTGTAGAATCAATTTTTCCTCTAGAAAAATCATTTGATGTTAGGAAACTACTTAACCTTTCATACCAAGATCTAGGAGCTTGTTTCAACCCGTATAAAGCTTTCTTTAATTTAAAAACATGATTAGGAAAACTAAAATCCTCAAAACCAGGGGGTTGCTCCACATAAACTTCTTCTTTAATAAAACCATTCAAAAATGCACTTTTAAAATCCATTTGATATAGTTTAAATTTCATTAAAGATGCATAGGCAAGAAGTAGGCGTATAGCCTCTAACCTGGCAACAGGAGCATAAGTTTCATCATAATCTATACCTTCCTCCTGACAATAGCCTTTTGCAACAAGTCTAGCTTTATTCTTTGTTATGTTCCCATCTTCATCAAGTTTATTTCTAAACACCCATTTGGTTCCAATAACTTGATGTGATTCTTCCCTTGGGATTAATTCCCAGACTTGATTCTTTTCAAATTGGTTAAGTTCTTCTTGCATGGCTATGCACCATTGGTCATCTTTAAGTGCTTCCTCAACATTCTTGGGTTCAATTTGTGACACAAAAGCTACAGACATACAAAAATTAGTCATGTTTCTAGTTCTTACCCCTTTTAAGATATCACCAATGATATTGTCCATTGAGAGTCCTCTAGGTGATTGCCATTCTTTTGCTAATTCAGGCGTTTGAGAAGGCTCATTTTCTTCCAAATATAATTCATCAAGAGCCTCTCTTATATATTCATCATCACCTGCAATTTCTTTATTTGACTCAAGAGGATTTCCCCCAAGGTCTACAATCTCATCAAAGGTAACATGTATAGATTCTTCTATATTCAAAGTTCTCCTATTAAACACCCTATAAGCCTTGCTAGTTAATGAATAACCTAAGAAAATGCCCTCATCAGCTTTAGAGTCAAATTTTCCTAAGTTATCCTTTCCATTATTTAACACAAAACACTTACATCCAAAGATTTTCAAATGAGCAACATTAGGCTTTCTACCATTAAACAATTCATATGGAGTAGATTTAATTATTGACCTAATGAGCATTCTATTTAAAACATAACATGCAGTACTAACCGCATCAGCCCAAAAATACTTAGGAACATTAGATTCATTTATCATAGTTCTAGCAAGTTCCTCTAATGACTTATTTTTCCTTTCAACTACACCATTTTGTTTGGGAGTCCTAGGAGCAGAAAAGTTATGTAAAATTCCATTTTCTTCACAATAATTTTCTAACTTTTCATTTTGAAACTCACCACCATGGTCACTTCTTAAAACTTTAATTCTTAAGTCTTTCTCATTTTGAATTTGTTTTGCAAATTTTCTAAAGACCTTAAAAGCTTCACTTTTTGTAGTAAGGAAACATGTCCATGTATACCTAGAGTAATCATCAACAATCACAAGTCCATAATAATTTCCACCAAAGCTTTTTATCCTAGAAGGTCCAAATAAATCTAAATGTAATAATTCTAGGGGTTTTGAAGTGGAAATAACATTCTTTGATTTAAATGATGATTTTACTTGTTTACCCTTTTGGCATGCATCACACAATCTATCTTTTTCAAATTTTAAATTAGGCAAACCAATAACTAAGTCTTTTGATATCAATTTATTCAAATGATGCATATTTATATGAGTCGCTCTCTTATGCCATAACCAAGGGTTCTCTTCCTTAGCAACTAAACATGTTATGCTAGACTCATGTAAACAATCCAAATCAATCAAATATATGTTGTTATGCGTAATGCCTTTCAATGCTACATTTTCGGAATCAAGCAAGTGTATGGTGCAAAATTTACTTTCAAAAATTACCTTGAAGCCTTTGTCACATAATTGACTTATACTAAGGAGATTATGCTTAAGTCCATCAACAAGTAGCACATCCTTGATCTCCAAAGTGTTTGCACCGCCTATGTTTCCAATTCCAAGGATCTTCCCTTTGTTGTTGTCCCCATAAGTTACATATCCTTGTTCCTTAGCCTTGAAACTCACAAATTTAGATTTATCTCCGGTCATATGTTTTGAGCATCCGCTATCAAGATACCACATAGACTTCTTTGATTTGGAAGTTTCCTACAAAACAAGAATATAGTAAACTTAGGTCCCCACAACTTTTGGGTCCTTGGGGTTAGAGACATAACAAATTATTTAGCTATAGGAACCCAAATGTATTTACCTTTAGGTACACCAAAATTTTTAATTTTACATCTATTTGACGTGTGACCTTGTTTCATGCAATAAAAACATGCTTTAAATGTAGCATTTTAAAATGATGCATTTCTAACTTTTGACATTTTAGTTCCTTTCTCAATCCATACTCTTTTCTTTTTAGTTTTAGACTTTTTCATAGAAACTTGATGATTTACATTATTTTGAGCAAAAACAGTTTTATCCTTCTTAAGATCACTTATTTCCATTTCGGCCTTATCAAGTAGATGATTTAGGATATCTATGTCATATTCATGCTCTTTACAAGTTTCACATGCTAAATTCTTATCCTCATCTAAACATACAATTTTCGTGTCTAGTACCTCTTTTTCTTCTAAACATGTAATTTTCATTTTTAAAGAGTCAATTTCCTTTTCGGATCTACTTAAATTCTTCTTTACAACTTTATATTCATTCTTCAAGTTCTTAAAAGCACTAAACAATTCATTATAAGCATTTTGCAATTCATCATAGTTATTATCCTCATCACTAGAAGATGTGTCGGAATCACTTACCTCAAAATCAGATGATACGTTGTCATTTGCCATTAAGCAAATGTTTGCTTCTATTTCTGAGTCACTTGATTCCGAACTTGAGTCACTGTTGTCCCAAGCAATGTAGGCTTTCTTCTTGAAGTCCTTTTTGCCTTTAACTTCATCGTTCTTCTTATTTGGACATTCGGTCTTTACATGTCCTGCTTTACCACAACCATAGCATTTTATATTTACGGAAGAATTTTCCCTTACCTTTCCTTTACCTTTGAAGGGATGTCTTCCTTTTGCTTTCATGAATTTGGTGAACTTCTTTATCATTAGACTCAATTCTTCTTCTTCATCATTTGAGTCTTCTTCTTCCCTTTTATTTTTACCTTTTGAGATTTCGGTTTTGAAGGCTAGATTCTTCTTTTGATATTGGCCTTCTTCTTCGTTTAACCTTCCAAGCTCTAACTCATGTTCTCTAAGTTTTCCAAAGAGCGCCGCCATTGACATTGTGGAAAGATTTTATGACTCCGAGATGGTCGTCACCTTAGGTTGCCACTTCCTATCCAAAGATTTCAAAATTTTAACATTCAATTCATCAACGTCAAAGATTTTACCTAGTCCGGTGAGATGGTTCACGATATGAGTGAAACGCTTTTGTACGTCAAAGATCGTTTCACCTGGTTGCATCCGGAACATCTCGTATTCTTGGATTAGAGAATTTTTACGTGCTCTCTTGACGTCGTCAGTACCTTCGTGGGTCACTCTAAGCATTTCCCACATTTCCTGTGCACTTTTACAAACAGAAATTCTATAAAACTCGTCAAGGGTTAGAGTAGATGAAATAATATTTCTAGCCCTAACGTCAAATTGGGCTTTCCTATTTTCTTCTGCAGTCCATCTAGAAAAAGGTTTAAGAACGTCAACACCGTTCTCAGTAATTTTAGGAACAAATGGACCGTTTAAAATAGCATCCCAAACGCCTCTATCAACAGACTCTAAAAATATTTGCATACGTACCTTCCAGAAAGGATAATTTTGACCCACAAAAAGTGGGGGTCTGTTGATAGACGCACCTTGGGCAAAAGTTTGATTTTGTCCAGCCATTTTCAAAAATTTGAATGACTATCAAAGCAAGCTCTGATACCACTTGTTAGAATCGCGCAGTGGAATGTTCGCGTGGTCGGACAAAAACCAAGAGGGGGGTGAATTGGTTTCTTAATAAAAATTAGGTTTTCAAAATTTTCCCCAAATTTTACCGATTAAAAACTGTGTAAATGTAAATAGAGAAAGGAATAGAGTCTTACACAAGAAATTTATACTGGTTCGGATCAAAAGACCCTACGTCCAGTTGCTAATCACTCAAGCAGAGGATTAACGCTGTCACTATAAACAAAGTTATTACAAACAATTTACAATGGAAGAGATAAAGTAAAGATAACACCTCTCTTGAAATCCACAAGAGATGAAGAACAACTTTCCCCAGAGACAGCACAACACACAATCCACTAAGAACTCCACTTAGTGATTCTTATCGCTTCTAGCCCGCACCAGGTTCAGAAAGCCCCTTTTTCTTGCAACAAACAGTTCTCTGGCACTACAACACTTAACTTTTGTATGAAAAAGGTTGTTCTTCTTTTCTGAGTGCCATAGAAGAGTTTAAGTTGAGAAATTAGGGTTTGGGAATTGGGATTTTCGGAATTAGGGTTCTTGGGAAAAGTGTTTTTGAAAATAGGTTTGATTTGAAGTTAAAAATCAAAATCTAACTGAAATAATCGATTAAAATAAGTATTAATCGATTAAAACAGACCCAAATATCAACAGAACCCAAACCTCTCTATTTTAATCGATTAAAAGGTGATTTAATCGATTAAACCGCTTGATAATCGATTAAAAGTTGGTTTAATCGATTAAACCGATGAGTTTTTACGTAAAATGATTTTTCTCACTTGTTTTAATCAATTATTTCCCTATTTAATCGATTAAAGCCGAGCCTGGATGATAAATTTGAGCTTTTTGAAGCTTCTAAGGTGCAGACTATGTACTGGCTATCTTAAACTCTAATATTATAGACTCAATCTAATTGAAACAGAGTTATTACAATACAAAACAAGTCTTCAACACTCTAAGTCTTTGTGTTCTTGAATCATCATCAAAATCAACAATCTTCATGTCTATCAAGTGCAGCATCAAGTCCTTGAATGTTCAACAACTTGGTCTGCTGTGAGGATGAAGAAGGAGTGGCAAAGTTGATTGCATTTACGGTTACTTCCTTCTTTTTTCCAAAGCCCTTTTTAACATTTGTGGTGGAAGAATTAGAGGAAATAGGTTGTGCAATCCTTCCGCTTTTTAGTCCTTGCTCCACTCTTTCTCCTATAATTACCACATCCACAAAAAGTGTTGATGTGTTCCCTATCATTTTGTCATAGTAGAGACCAGTCAGAGAATTGATAAACATGGATGTGGTTGCTTTGTCGGATAGAGGAGGTTCTACTTGTGCTGCTAATTCCCTCCATCGTTGGGCATACGCTTTAAAGGATTCGTCGTTTTTCTTGCTTAGTAATTGTAAATCTGCTCTTTCTGGGGTCAGATCAATATTGTATTTATAACAACGAAGAAAAGCATCAGCCAAATGTCTCCAGGTTTGGACTTGCCCTCCTTCCAATTGCATATAACAGTTTAAGGTTGATTCAGCCAAGCTCTCCTGAAAGCAATGGATCAAGAGTTTCTCATTGTCAGCATATGCAGCCATCTTACGACAGTACATTGTGAGATGGATTTTGGGGCAAGTTATTCCCATGTACTTTGGGAAATCTGGAGTCTTGAATTTGTTGGGGAATTGGATGTTTTTACCGAGGCACATATCAGCCGCCTCTTTAACATCGAAGTTATGCCCTTCCATGGCTCTCAACCTCTCCTCAAGGGCAGTAATTTGTTGTTTCGATATTTCCAGAGTATGAATTTGTACTGCCCTTGTGTCAGATTGGGCGTGTTCATCATTAGGTTCCTCTTCCTCTTCTTGGTGAGAGGCTTGTCCACTCTGAGGACCCTCCTTGTGGAGACTTTGTTGACGCATCATTTCCATCATTTGAGCCATTTTCTCTTTCAGCGTATTAAGCTTAGTGGTGAGCTTTCAGTTTTGCTCTTCTAATTGCTCCATCTTTTTAGCTTTTTGAGCACGAGTGAGGACGAGCGGAAGATCAACCACTTTCTAAATGATTTCAAAGATTTTTTATTATAGCTTTTTATTTCAAATGATTAGTGTGAGATAGACATTCTTTGACAATAGCTTTGATATCTTCTTAAAAGCCATGCTTTTAAAAAATATCTTTGGTATGATGACTTCCTTTGTTCAAAAGGTTACCAACATATTTTAGCATGTTCGTATTTCTTTTTAGGGAAGTTACAGATGTGTTTCTTGCTTTTGTCTAAGAATATATATTTATTTCCTAGAATGAATGTGTTTATGTATGAGAGATTTTATTATAATGATGTTTATGCGTATTTTTCTTAATGCATTTATTTTCTCTCATAATTTTACCACTTATTGGATGATGTGGTATGAATGATACGACTTTGTCGAAAATATTTTTATTGTAAAAGGTATTTTTATGACTTTAAATTGTTTTTTATATTTTTTATAACCCTTTATCTCTTTTGTTGGTCAACGTGGCTACTTAGCTTACAAAGAACCTAAAACCAGGCTAGCTTAAATGAAGACTGCCCGAGATAAAGTTGGTTTATTCTTATCATTTTTATGGTTTTTAGAATTTTTACTTTTTGTCTGTTGTATGATTACCCTATGCCAATGCATCAATACAAATGCAGCAAATGAATGCACACACAATTCACCCATCCACGAGCAGAGCCACGCTAATTTCGAGGTAGGGTTTTCCTGCAGAAACATGCTTAGTTTAGGCGGTTCTAAATTGTTCTCACCAAGGCCAAAGGTCCCCAAGGTGCCCCCATTATAGGGACCTCTCAATCTCTCAGTCTTCGGATCATGCACGAAACTACGTGTCGACATCCTTGGACCAAAAGAAGAGAGTTATCACCTTGAGTTGGTAGTTTTCCGGCAACGGTTGTAGCCCCGTGTGCCAACAAGCCGGTCGTATCTGCCACCCACTCCCTATAGGTATTCACTCTTGCCCCCGGGTATAGAGGGACTGTAGTGTGCAAGGGTTTTTGTGTGCAATTTGTATTTCACACCATTTGCAGAAAATATTCATACAGTAGTTATTAAAGCCATACAATAAAGCATACAAAGGAGGGTAAAGGCGTAATTTCAAATCTTTACTTAGTTTGAATTTATCCGTCACTAAATGAGATCAACTCTCTAGCTTCCCTAGTGGAGTCGCCATCTGTCGCCGCCATCCGTTCTGACGTCTAGGGACATCTCGAACGTTTATGCAAGCGGTCGCGAAAAGATGGTTTAGACTCGTGTTTATTTACAAATGTGATCATTGCTCCCGAGGTGCTCAACAATGAACTATCCTTTAATAAAAGTAAGGTTTTTGTAAAAGGGTTCTTATGGAGTCGCCACCAATGTTTTGACCATAAACATTGGAAAAGGATAAACAAGACGTTGATATTAAGAAAAACCGAACTTGACCATTATAACCAGAGTTAGGTAAGGGAGTTAGTTACGCGTGGGGAAGGTGTTAGCACCCCCACAACGCCCCTTCCGGGTTCCCTATGATGGATTAATTCCTAAAGTAAAGATTAAGAGAAATTACGCTATTACCCTATTTTATTATACAATATTAAAAAATGGTTATCTACATGATTCTATTTTCTATTGCATACATAAAGCAGTAAATAAAGCAATAAAAGAGAAGAGAAGTGAAAAGAACCTCCGTAGCAAGCTTTTTATTATAACTCTTCAACTGTGAGGATGCGTTTTGGCAATCCCCTGCACTACAACGACTCTCCTCCCCGAATACAGGACCGACACTACTAAAATTCTAAGAAGAATCGAATGCTGGAAGAAACTTCCTTGACCGATTGTTACCTTATAGGCAATCGGAGAGATCATTCGAAAGAGGGAGAGAAGAGAGGAGTGAGGTGTGTCTAAAAAACGCAAATGAGGCCCCTATTTATAGTTTTTTTAGCCTGGCAGCTCGGGACGGCCGTCTGGGGTGCAGAAAACAGGGACCACAGTCTGCAGAGGTTGGGACGGTCGTCTGGAGTTTGGGACGGCCGTCCCAAGTGGTGATTTTGGGTGAGACGCGCGTCTCACATCTGGGATGCGCTTCTGGCCTATCTGGACGGCTGTCCTGCTTTTTGGGACGGCTGTCTCGAGTGTTCTGGCCAAATTTTGTGTTCTAGGACTTCAGGGAAGCTTTTCTTTCTTCAGACAGAAGTCGGTTGATGCCGATGGATGTTCACTGAAGCTTTAGCCGCCTTCAGAGAGGAAATCTTTTGATCATTATTGAGAGGCCGGGCAAAATTAGGGGTCTACAATGACGATATATGGGAAAATGTTGCACATTTTCCTATAAGAGATGATGCTATTAACATATTCATAATGCTGGAACATCTTCTGCCCCTCCTGCATCCCAACAATCTATGGAAGAGATGTTGTTTGATATGAATCAGAAAATGCAGGAATTTTTCACCCTTTCTGAAGTACGGCATGAGGAAATCATTCGTCGTATCTCTGATGTAGATGATAAGGTCAGTAATCTAGAGGATAGGTTTGACGCTCAGTTTAATAGCGATGCCAGTGAAGAGTTTTAATCTCTTCCACATATCTCTTTGTTTGTAATGACGTTTCTTTATAAAATAAAATTTGTATTTCTTTGCTTTGTTTGAGGGGAGGTTATTTTTTAAATTATGCATCTATTGAGGGGGAGCTTTTAATTTTTTGTTCATAATCAAAATAGAGGGAGAAATTTATTTAAAGCCTCTTGTTATGTTTATTAAATTTAAATATTATCTGGTATGGTTAATGTTTTTGTTAGTGTGACAGATAAAACAGGTTATTACAGGGCTTTAAAATAAAATTTTGATCATCATAAAAAAGGGGGAGATTGTTGAAACATACAAGGATATGAATGTTGAACATACATGGATATGAAGCCTGTAGATTTTGATGATGATTCAAGAACAAAGGTCTTAAAGATTTGAAGACTTGTAATATTATATAATAACTCTGTTTTGATGATTTTGAGTCTATAATATTAGAGTCTAAGATAGCCAGCACATATTCTACTCTTTAGAAGCTTCAAAAATTCATAGTCCCAATTCATTAGGTTTCAAAAATCCCCAATTCCAAAACCCTAATTCGTCTACTTAAGGTTCTCTAAGGCTCTCTACAAAGTGAACAACCTTTTCAAACAAAATTTGAGAGTTGTGACTGCCAGAGAACTGTTTGTTGGAGGAAAAAGGGGATTTTGGAACCTAGTGTGGGCTAGAAGCGATAAGAATCACTAAGTGGGTTTTCTTGGTGGAATGTGTGTTGTGCCATCTCTAGGGAAAGTTGTTCTTCATCTCTTGTGTGACTCAAGAGAGGTGTTTTCATTACCTTATCTTTCAATTGTTATTTGTTTTTAAAACTATGATTATAGTGACAACGTTAATCCTCTGTTTGAGTGATTAGCAACTGGACGTAGGGTCTTTTGATCCAAACCAGTATAAATCATCTGTGTAAGACTCTATCCTTGCTCTATTTACTTTACACAACAATTTAATCGGTGAAATTTGGGAAAATTTTTAAAACCCTTATTTTTGTTTAGAAACCAATTCACCCCCCCCCCCTTTTGGTTTTTGTCCGGAAATGCAAACATTCCGCTGCGCGATTCTAACAATCATCTCCTTGGAAGCAGTCTAATCTCATGGCATAGTAAAAAGCAAGCACGTATTGCTCTTTCTACAGCTGAAGCCGAGTACATTGCAGCTGGAAGTTGTTGTGCTCAATCCCTCTGGCTCAAACAACAACTTGAAGATTATGGTTTAATTCTCAGTAAAATTCCTCTTTTATGTGATAATACCAGTGCCATTATATTAACAAAAAAATCCAATTCAACATTCTAGGACAAAACATATGGAAATTAGACATCATTTCATTAGAGATCATGTTTTGAAAGGTGATTGTGAAATTTTCTTTATAGAAACTGAAAAACAATTAGCTGATATTTTCACAAAACCTCTTGCTCGTGATCGATTTTATAAAATCCGAACTGAATTAGGAATTTTAGATGCATCAAACATCACTTAGTTTTCCAAATCTGGTTGTTTTAATTGATAAAAACAAGCTTTAATCGATCAAAAGCACTTATACAAAATTTTTCATACGGTTTTAATCGATTAAATCAACTTAAGTTTTTAGATTTCAACTTTCATGAATGTTTTAATCGATTAAAACATTATTTTTCACTACTACAAATAAGGCTTTTCACAGCAGTTCTGGAAGGCCTTCAACGGCGGTTAAATAGAACTGACGTTGAAAGTCTGATTTTTCAAATCAAAATTTTTTATTTATTTCCAACCCCTCTATTTATCTAGAAATCCCCCTTCTCTTTTATATTATATTTTTATTATTTATCATATTTTTTTGAATTTTAAAGCATTACCAAATTAATTTTTTGTCATCGACAGGATTCAAACCCAGTACTTTAGTGTTGGAGGCTGATAATTGACAGGTTGACAAAATCTGGTAATAATTGTTTACCCACACAGATTGACAGGTTGACAAACCCAGTACCCAGTACCTTCTCAGATTTTGTCAACCTGTCAATTATTACCCACACAGATTTTGTCAACCTGTCAATTCATCAGATTAGAGTACGATCTGAGGATATACCAAAGACTGCTTTTAGAACACGCTACGGACACTACGAGTATTTTGTTATGCCTTTTGGAGTGACAAATGCTCCAGCTTTATTCATGGACTATATGAATCGGATTTTTCACCCTTTTCTGGATAAGTTTGTTGTTGTATTCATTGATGACATCCTTATATACTCAAAGAGCAAGGAGGAGCATGTTGAACACTTAAGAACTGTGCTGCAAATCTTGAGGCAAAAACAACTGTATGCAAAATTATCCAAGTGTGAGTTCTGGCTAAATGAAGTGAATTTTCTTGGACATGTCATTAATGAAGAAGGGATAGTTGTTGATCCAGCTAAGGTTGAGGCGGTCTTGAAGTGGGAACAACCAAGAACGGTCACTAAAATAAGGAGTTTTCTAGGATTAGCAGGATACTATCGACGGTTTATTGAAGGTTTTTCTCGATTAGCTTACCCATTAACCAAGTTGACACGAAAGGGACAATCTTTTGTGTGGACCCCACAATGTGAGACTAGCTTTCAAGAATTGAAAAATCGTCTTACTTCCTCACCGGTGTTAATTTTACCAGAACCTAACAAGAATTTTAAAGTGTATTGTGATGCATCTAAATTGGGATTGGGTTGTGTATTGATGCAAGATAGAAAGGTAGTGGCGTATGCTTCTCGACAACTGCGACCACATGAGATAAATTATCCCACCCATGATTTAGAATTAGCTGCAGTAGTGTTTGCTCTGAAGATTTGAAGACACTATTTGTATGGAGCAAAATTCATAGTGTATAGTGATCATAGGAGCCTGAAATATCTCTTTGATCAAAAGGAATTGAATATGCGTCAAAGACGGTGGATGGAATTTTTGAAAGACTATGAGTTTGAATTACAGTATCATCCTGGAAAAGGGAATGTAGTTGCAGATGCACTTAGTAGAAAATCTTTACATGCAGCATTTTTGATGATAAGAGAAATGGAATTGATCGAAGAATTCCAGAGTCTGAATTTAGCAATTGAATTTAATTCCAAAAGTGTTACGTGTGGTACTCTCACTATCACTAGTGATTTTCTACAACAAGTATAAGAAGCTCAATTAGAGGATATTTTTCTCTGTGAGAAGAAGGAATTAGTTAAACAAGGGAAAGAAATAGAATTTGTGGAAAGGACAAATGGAATTTTACGTTTCAAAGGACGAATTTGTATTCCTTCTTGTTAGGAATTGCGAAAGACCGTTTTGGAGGAATCACATAAGAGTAACATGAGTATCCATCCTGGAACAACAAAGATGTATCAAGATTTGAAGAAAATATTCTGGTGGCCTGGGATGAAAAAGGAAGTGGCAGAGTATGTTGCAGCTTGCTTGGTGTGTCAAAAAGCCAAAGTAAAACATCAAAGACCATCAGGGATGTTACAATCATTAGATGTGCCAGAATGGAAGTGGGATAGCATAGCTATGGATTTTGTAACTTCATTACCTCGAACACCAACTGGTCACGATTCTGTGTGGGTAATAATTGACAGGTTGACAAAATCTGCTCATTTTATTCCCATCAACATTCATTATTCCTTGGAGAAGCTTACTCAATTGTACATTAAGGAAGTGGTAAGATTACATGGCATACCTGCTAGTATTGTGTCAGATAGAGACCCTCGTTTCACCTCAAGGTTCTGGACAAGTTTACATCAAGCTCTTGGGACAAAGCTTCGACTAAGTTCTGCTTATCATCCTCAGACTGATGGACAATCAGAACGAACCATTCAATCTTTGGAGGACCTACTACGAGCTTGTGTGTTAGATCACAAAGGAAGTTGGGATAAATTCTTGTCATTGATTGAATTTACATACAACAATAGTTTTCACGCTAGCATTGGGATGACCCTGTTTGAAGCTCTTTATGGAAGGAAATGCAGAACACCATTATGTTGGTTCGAGACAGGTGAAAACTTACTTCTAGGTCCAGAATTAGTGCAACAGACCACAGAGAAGATTAAATTAGTTCAAGAGAAGATGAGAGCAACTCAAAGTCAACAAAAAAGTTACTATGACAAAAGGAGAAAGCCTCTAGAGTTTCAAGAAGGAGATCATGTGTTCTTGCGAGTCACGCCTACAACTGGGGTTGGACGAGCAATGAAGTCAAGGAAACTCACGCCTAAGTTTAAAGAGTATGGACTTAACAATTTTAATTGTCATATTTAGAAATTATTGTTTTCTTTTATGCATTGAGTGTGGGTACATTAAAAGTTTATTATATGTATAAATTGATAAGAAACATATGATGGTTAATATGGTTTGGAGTAATGTTGGAGTCTTAGGGGTTGTGGGTTCAAATTTTGGCTAGAGTAAAAAGGAGAAAATAAAGATAAATTTTTTTTGTAATGTAATCCGCTGGGCACATCAGAAATGCGCTGAGCGGATGATGTTTGAAATCTCTATTACATGCGGCCTGTAATCCGCTGGGCGCATCAGAAATGCGCTGAGCAGATTATTAGGTGAAATGTTTGACTTTAAAAAGAAAGAGAGTCATTCTGCAACCGTAGTTTCCTCGTTTATCTCTTTCTCTCAAAATTTTTCTTACCTTCAAGCTTGATTTGGACGGAAAAATCTTGATTTTCTTGAGAAGCTCCAAGAGGTAAGTTGGTTCATCTCAATTTCTTCTACATTTCTACTGTTTTATTTTTCAAAACGGTGCATTTTATATTTTTATCCTCACTTGAATGAGCTTGAGTGGGAGTAGGAAGAGTGTTATTGTAGGTTTTACACCTAGGATACTAGAATAATGTTTAAAATTGGGGATTAGAAGTGGTTAAGCTAAAAACTTTAAGAGTCCTAATTCGTAGGTAATATTCATTGAATATTTGGGACTTGTGTGAACAGAATTAGGAATTGGTATCTTCATGAAAGTTGTAGCTCTTTAAGTTATCGAAATTTAGAAACTGATTTCACATTAAACGGATATTTATAGCTTAAGTTATGCCGATTTTACTATCAAGTGTTCTAGCTGTGACGTTAAGAGGTAGCCCTGTTTCAACAGCCTAGGTTTTTGAATTAATGAGATTGATACGTGTGAAATTAGGACTTGATTCCTTCATAAAAGTTGTATTAAATTATATCCCCGAAATTTAAAAATTTATTTCATGTTAATATCTTATGTGTAACAAGATTTATAATCCAATTACCAAGGCATGTTCAGAGTGTTATTGTAGTTGAGCCTAGTTGGAAACAACCACTGAAAACTGAAAACTGCATCTATTCTATATGGTATTTGAATTTATTTCCTTCATCAATATTGTAGGTAATTAAGTTATTGAAATTTTGGCTCAAATCTCATTCCAAAACAGCTTATATAACTCTAGAAAATTTCGAAATACTGAACCTTGTCCATGGTTGTTATTAGGATTCTTTCTACTCTAAGTGCCTACAAAATAGGATAATTTTCTAAGTTAATTGTAAGCTGAATGTGAGCTTAAAATATTATTAGAAATGGATTAGCAATACAAAGTGAATTTTAATTCTCATGAGATAGAATCATAGAAATATAAGATTCTAACTAGCATTTTATTACGTATATAGATTTTGCTGAAACACAACATCAAGCTTTGAAAGGAATAAGTGTGAACGTATCAGGTAAGGGGTGAGCTATATAGTAAGGATTACATCATAAACTTGTTTGACCTTATTTGTTGAATTTGTCTAAATTTGTTATGATTGATAATTTTGATTTCATTATGTGTTTGGTTGTGAAAGTGATCATGAATTGCTTACGTGTATGATGGTGTAAAATACATGCTTGGTATTCTATTATGATATGTATTGTCTTTGACTGAACATTTATATGCATGGTGGTTTTTCATGAGAAAATTCATTGAAAATTAAATTGAAAGAATTGGATGATGGGTTGTGAACCCTTTTCGAACTGTATTGGAAGTTTTCTGCCTGTAACAGGTGATTTGAAATTTTTGGGAAGTCCGTATTACAGAGGAAACTCTGTCAAAATTTTTGGAAAAATGTGAATTTCTAAGAAAAACCACTTAGGGACTCATACACTACTCATTTGAAAATGGTGATTTGTGAAATCTGGGGAATCAGAGATTATGGACTCTGAGAATACGATAGGGAGGCCCTGAGGGAGGACTTGAGGATAGGAAGGGTAGTGGTTGGAGGCCCCAAAAGACCCAGGCTCGCTACCTGTGGTCGAGGATCCCACTGTACAAACTCTCTTGTACCTGACTGTGCTCTTACCGTATATCAATGGTCAGTGAGCTACTGGGTTTATATTTGAGCATGGGTCTCAACAATCCCGTGGGTGGATTTTCCATGCCTAGTAGTGTCAACTCCTGGCTACCCCAGTTCTGATTTGAGAAATGATTCGGGCCCGCATGCATAAACATTTTAGAAAACATATTAGGATCATGCATCATTAACATCAATCATTTGGAATTTGATTGACTCGTGAATGTTTATGATGTTGATTTTAAAATGATGTATGAACTGTTGCTCACCCTCTTGTCTTTCTGTTTTCTTTATTTCCTTTGTACTTGCGGTACTCATTGGACCTGATCGGTCATTGTTTGAAGAGAGGGGAGATGGCACAGATTCCACACCCGATGAATATGACACTCATACTCATTAGTTGGGAGCCACAATGATGGCAACATGTATTGGGATAAACATATCTAAACTTTTATAGACAGTCTTTTGTAGTATATAGACCTACATGGTACTGAGTAGTAGTTACTCTTTTATGTAGTTAGCTGCTCTATATGAAGTATCCCCAATGTTGCCCTTAATATTTTTGAGGACTGTACTAGTATTTTATCTATATGTAATTATGGATGTTTACTTTTAGTACTTTTTAAAATGATGAAATGCAGGAATGGATTATTGAAAATTTATATATTGATATTATGTACGAGGGAAAGATTATTATCGGTTAAAAAAAAATCTACTAAAAATTATTAATTCTTCGATTGAGGGTTTATAAGGTAGGGTGTTACACGAATCCTATTAGTGACAATTCTCTAACTTAAATGAATTTTTGGCTGAAAAAAATAAAAACACTTTCCAGAAAATATATATTTACACGGATATATATTTATTTGTATATAAATATAATTAATTTGTAAGTTATTATCAAAAAACTACAGTAGTTTAGTGGTTGGAGTATCGGCTTTCAACTCTAAAATACCGGGTTCGAATCTCGTCGGTGACAATTCTCAAACTTAAGAAAAATTTTGGGTGAAAAAACATTCAATGTTGGTTCATTTGGGAACCGGTGTTGAATGTGTCAATAAAAAGATTTTCAACGTCAGTTCATCTAGAACCGACGTGGAAAGTACTTTCTACGTCGGTTGACTAAAAACCGACGTAGAATGTGTCCAACATTCAACTTTCAACGTCGTTTTTTAACCAACCGACGTTGAAAGTGTATTTAACGTCGGCTCAGCTTTAACCGACGTCAAATGGTGACGTTGAAAGCATATTTTGTAGTAGTGTTTAATCAATTATTACTCTAGAAAGAAAATTAAAGGCTTTAGTTAATGGTTGTTCTTGTAACATGCTACTAAGGCATGATTCCCTTATCTTTACCGGTGTCTATTGTATTCATTACAAACGTGTTCACGAAGATAAGTTTGAATCAACTTTAATTGGTTCTTAAAAGAGTAATCCATCTCAATTATTTGTTTTGCTTCTCTATTCCCTATTTTTGATGAAGTCAAAGGGGGAGAAATAATTGAATAATTGGTTTTAAATGATTGTTTTTTGTTTTTATACTCACTATTTGAGGGGGAATAGTAATATAGGGGGAGAAATAGGAGAATTTTTTTTTTAATACTCACTAATCTATATATTCAAGTGACTTCTTCTGCAGAGATATTATTCAAAGAGGCGTTTTTCTTCATCAAATATGGGGAGACTGAAAGTGATGAAGATCTTATTGAATCATTTTATTAAACAAAGATCATGTTGATTTGATGAAGTCAAAATGAAGTCAAAAGCTATTCTGGTGAAGTCAAGAGTTACTTGGTCAAAAGGGTAGAGTGATTAGTGATTCTGCATCCATACTTAGGTATAATCATTCCTATCTCTCTGCTTCATGAGGTTTCTTCATTTAAAAGATTTTGCAAATTCCTCCAAAACGTGATTAAGCTATTAATAACAAAATAATTTGTTAAATGGCTTTTAAGTAAACTGTTTTAACTAATATTATATGAGCTTTATCAGTTAAAATGTTCTTAACACTTTCGTAACAAGTTTTTAACTGATAGGTTTTCGAAATAATCAATTAAAACCTTTTAAAATATACACTGGAACTGTTTTAATTTATATGTCTTCGAAATAATTGATTGTTTTCATTAAAAGAGTTTTTGAAAACCTTCTGCCAGTATTTTAACTGATGTAGGATCGAAATAATCGATTAAAATGACTTAAGATGTTTTGAAAAGTGTTATGGCAGAATTTTAATCGATACAAACCCGAAATAATCGATTAAAATAACTTGAAGTGTTTTGAAAGATGTTCTGTCGGTATTTTAATCGATGCAAATGCGAATTAATCAATTAAAACAACTAAGAGATTTTTTTCCAGAATGTTTTAATCGATTAAAACAAGTCTGTTATCAGTTAAAATAACTTAGAAAGTTTTAGGGAACTTTTTGGCGGAATTCTAATCAATTAAAATATGAAATAATTGATTAAAATAACTAAGAGATTTTTTCCAAAGTGTTTTAATCGATTAAAACACTTTGTTATCGATTAAAATCACTTAGAAAGTTTTATGGAAACATTTGGCGAGTGTTTTAATCGATTAAAAGGCAAAATAATCGATTAAAACAATTTGAAGGATTTTTTACAAAGTGTTTTAATTGATATAAACATTGTCGTATCAGTTAAAACAAATCTGGAAAATGATCAAGAATATTTTAATAGATTAAAAGAAGTTTTAACAGATTAATTCAAGACTTTTAACAAATTAAAAGATTGTTTTAACAGATTAATTAAACTAGCAGTTTGAAAAATCCTCTATAAAAATAGGATTGCTTGAGTCTTTTAAAACACACCTTTGAGCAATCAATCAAGAAATCATAAGAGCTACTTTCAAGAAAGAATCACACAAGTTTTGTGAAGTTTTTCGAAGTTCTTTCTTGAGGAAAATTTTACATTCTTTTGGTGAAGAAACTCATTCTGCAGAGCTGCATAATCCGGGTTTGAGTGTTCTAGTTTCTTCCCTTTGTTTCTTTACTGTATTGTGGGTGTCTGGAAGTGTGGGCACTGGTTTCTGTGGCTGGAATTTGGCTGTAGGGTTGTTCAAGAACTGGAAATTGGTTCTTGGTGAAGGTTTAGGTGCAAGGACTGGAATTTTGGTTCTTGTGGTAGATTGAGTGTGTGATTGGAATTGTAATCTGTAAAACATTCAATCTAGTGGAACTCAGCTAAAATTTGGCTGGGAACTGGATGTAGCCCTGGGATTGGGTGAACCAGTATAAATCTTGGTTGTATCTTTCTAAACCTTTCTCTCTTTAATTCTGTCACTGCCTTTACTTTGATTGTTTGTTTTGTTTGATTCAAGAATTGGTCAGAACTCTTAATCTTTGAAATACATAATCTGTAATTTGCGAAAATCTTTCAAAGATCAATTCACCCCCCCCCCCTCTTGATCTCAGCATCCTTTTCTAACATTAACAACTGGACATAGGGTCTTTTGATCCAAACCAGTATAAATTACTTGTGTAATTTTCTTCCCTTATCTCTTTACATTTCAAGTATTTTATTATATTATCGTTTAATCGGTAAAACTTACAAAAAGTTTTTAAAAGGGAAAATTTTTATAAGAAACCAATTCACCCCCCTTCTTAGTTTTAGTCCCAAACGCCAACATTCTGGTGTGCGAAACCAATAACATGTACGCCAAGAAATCAGTCTAATCACCTTGAATCACTTCTAGATGTCTATCTCGGTTCCACATAAACAACTTCTGATAACCTGTCGATGGTATTGGCCTAACGCCATGTATGCATTCCCTTCCAAGTTGGCATAAGATTTCATCACTACAAATACTATTGTTCTTATATAAGTTCCCACTGTTACATCCAGAGCAATGATTCCCTCGGAGCTCGATGATTTTCCATTAAAATCAAACACCATGATATTGTTCTTCACCAAGTTTTCTTCTTTCTTCCTTAATCTCTTTAACATCGATTTAGGTAGGATGTTTGTTGTTGTTTCTTCATAAAAAAGGACTTTGTTTACTGTAACTCTTTCAATTTCTATTGACTTTAGATGAAACCTTATCTCTTCAGTAGGTGGATTATTAAGAGCAACATCTAGATTAGGTGATTCACATGATACCTAAGTAACCCACACAACTTTGGGTTAGAGAGTTGGCTTATAGTATTCTTCTCTATACAAATCATGTCTTTTTGGATCTTCCTCATATCGATTTACATATTCATTGGGAAATATCAATATAAATCCAACATTCACGTTTCCCTAACGTAGATTTGCAATAAAACCTTCACCTTGATTTATCAACGTGCTAGAATACACTTGATCATCTTGGCTCGAACTACCTCTCTTCGTAGGCCCTTGGATGAGAAATATTACCCTTCATCCAAGGGCCTCCTTGACAAAATCCTTTATGATACTTAGGATAACTAGTATAAAAATTTGGACCGTATGACAATTTGTTGAACACACTTCGATTACCCATTCATTCTCAATTAGTTTTGCATAAGGTAAGAAGGTTCAATATTGATTTTGATTATCTTTCATTACAATATGAAACTCTTGATCATTATAAGCGAGACTTTGTTTCTACTTCTTCATTACTTTTGTCTTTCTTTCTGACTCAATTTTCTTTACGGTAGATTTACTGAACACAACACTGCTACTCGGGCATAAAGCAACTTCATCGTCTTTCTCTTTATTTGTGCTCAGAAATTCGACCAATGTATCTTCCACTTTTGGAGAAATTTCATCTTTTATCTCGAATTCTTCTAACTCTAATTCAAAATCTACCTCGACCCCATCAATTTTTACATGGCGTGGATTTATGTTATCTGATGTAATGTCCATCATGTAAATTCCCAAATTATCGATATTCTCAACACCATCGATAGTGTTAAGCTTGGTTTCAACATACCCCACATGAGTTTTAAAAGAGTCTGTATCCACCTTCATCGAATTCTCTTCGAATTTTAGCTTACCTTGTTTGATAGCATCTTGTATTATATTCCTGAAAGGTATACAATTATTAGTCCAAAGACCAATATATTATGAAATTTGCAATAATTTCTTCCTTTTCTTTGTTTTAAAGTAGACAATTTATGATTATCACTTAACTTTATTTGCTTATCTTTCAACAAAATATCAAAGATTTTATTAGCTTTCAAGACATTGAAACTATAAATTTGATTGTCATTTTATCAGAAAAATCACTTTTCTACAGTAATTTGAATATATAAGGTGGACCTACTTTAAGTTCAAGAACATTAACTTCTTCATTTTCACTTGAGCCATCCACCTCATCAACTTCTAAAATATTAGGCAATTTACTACTCGATGTACCAACATACCCAATTTTATCTCTTTTTTTAATAGGTTTTCCAAATTTTTAATATATTTCTTTCTCATATTCAATTTGCTCGATCTTTCAAACTTTATCAACCAACTAGGCCATATCACTTATGGGTAAATTTACCAATTTTTTCCTTATTCGAAATTCTAACCCTATAGCAACCATTCTTACCAATTCAGTTTCAAGTACTTGAGTAAAACATTGAGACTTTATCTTTCGAAACCTATTCAAATAGTCATCAATATTCTCACTATAATATCTCTTCACATTCATTAGATCGACCAAACTAACATGTGCTTCTCCTATAAAAAAATGCTCATGAAAATTTCTCTCAGATTGAGTCTAGTTATAGATCAAATTTGGAGGAAGTGTTGTAAACCATATAAAAACATTTTTTCTTAAAGATTTGACATGAGAAAATACTTTATTATCAAGTTTTCGTTTGTTAAAATATTTCCACATTCAATTTGATATTAAGCAATATGTTCTACCGTGGACTCTCCAATGTAACTAGAAAACTTTGTAAATTTTGGTACTTTGAGTCCTTGAGGCAATTCAGCTTCGAGCACAAAATTGGGGAAGGGTGAAATGAAACAAGGATGATTGTACAACCTGATTCCCGCATCTTGTCGATCATTCCCTAATCCCACATCAATATTCCTTCTTATAGTATTTCTCATTTGTAACACTTGGTCAACATTTTGACCTTGCCTAACCATTTGAATGTTTCTCATTTGATTGAATATTTTGAAAGTTTATTTTAGCCTCGATTTTCATTTTGATTATTTCCTATTTGGAAACCATTGTTTTTTAAGTTCTCTCTTCTAGGAATGGCTTATGCATTTCCTATTATAGTCATTTGTTCGACTAACCTTCGAAAATTATCAGCTATAGTTTGTACCAAAAGATTTAAAATTGTTGACATTTGTTGTGATAGAGAATTCACCATCTTATGATTACTATCATCCATTTGTTGTCTTATTACTTCTAGAGAACTGTTTGATATTTTTGTATTTATATTTTTAAAATTGAGATTATTTCTTCCAAATTTTATATCAACTTCCAATTGAACTTGAGTTTTTCTACAATCATTCATTCTACTAGAAGTAGGTTGCCAATTAAGCATACCCCTAGGATATCTCTCAATTATTGGCACCCCTTGATATTTATTTTTACTGACGAACTAGCCTCATTCATATTATTTCCTCCTAGATTTGCAAAGGGTATATTCGTACTTATATGTGGTCCAATGTAAGTAGTTATTGGATTACTCATTGTTTGCATTACTGACATTCCTTGATTACCCTGAACATTTTAATTAGTCAGATTTCCCTGATTTTCACTTATTGGATTATTGACCACATTCCCAGTATATAGTCTTTCATTATTTTGATTCGTATTAATGTGTTGTAATGGATATCAACACAGAACTAAGTGTAGAACTTTGTTTGTTTTGATTTGACATGATAATCTTACCACTTCTCAACCTCATGCATTGACTTCTCACTAATTCTCTAAAACTAGTCAAATTTTGAATTCTCTCACCAAACTAAGTTCAATTTCATATAAATCATGAATGTGTCTCACTGAGCATGCCAATTTATTTCTGGTGTAAATTGATTTGATTCCACTATTCAGGCATGCCACTTTTTTCAAGATGAATTAATATTCCAAGATGAACTTGTTTATCACCATGTGGTTTTTGTTTTGTTTAGACTAGCAAGTAAACACTTTTGAATTTAGATAATTATTCCAATTATGCTTTAATCACAATCACTTAGTTCTCTTCGATCTCGATTTCTTACATATTTTTTTATTAACTCCTCGATTACTTATATTCTCAATTTTTAATAATTTTTTATTCTCACCAATTCGATATCAATTTTTCACTCCTTCGATTCCTAACGTCTCGATACTATTTTACTCTTTTATCAATCTTGATTTTACCCTTTTGATCTCGACTGTCTCGATCTCAATTTTACCATTTGGATCTCTATTTTGATCTTTTAACTTCAATATTTTCTCCCACTCATTTTTTCAATATATTTAAAATTTTTGCCAATAACAATCCTTAAGGAAATTATTTATATTTTGTAAGAAAAATAAAGGAGAATTCATAGTATGTGGAAGTCACCTCATAAAGTGTCCAACACCAATGATGAAATGAAGTCAATCATCCTTTGGGAACTAAAGGTCATAAGTCAGTTTGATTCCACACATGCATGTTAAAACCTTAAAATGGTAATACTTTTGAGTATCAAAATGTAATGGTTGAGATGTTAGTCATAAGGATGTTGCTTGAGATGTTTATTAAACATTTTCTTTATCTAATGTTTGATTTTTTTTCTTATGTAGCACGCTCTTAAATTAATAATACAAGGAATAATTATTAAAGTAGAATGCTTTATCACACTGTTGGAATTCGACTTGTAGAGGCCGAATTCCAACCTTAGTAATTAATATAATTTTTAAAATAAAATAATATTTATTAAATATAAAAGTTCAATATAAATATATATATTTATATAAAATAAATATATAAATATTATATATATATATATATATATTAATTTTATTTATATAATTATATGAAATAAATATAAATATATTTTTTTATATAACATTAAAATCTATTTATATAATTATTTTATTAATATTTTTTTAAATATAGTAAAAACAAATATATTTAATATATATATATATATATATAATATTTGAATATTTATTTATATATAATATTTGAATATTTATTTATATTTTTATAAATATAATAAAATTTAATAAATATATACTTATAACTTTCTATATAACATTTTTACATAAATAAATTATATATATTATTTAAGTATATTTTTAATATAAAATAATTTTAGTAAGTAAAAATAATATTTTTTTCTAGAAATATATAAATATTTGTATTATATTTATATATATTTTTATAAATATGGTAAATACATATTTATATTTTTATAATTTTCTATTTTTTCCAGAGAAATATATGAATATTTGTAGTAAATATAAATACAATTATTAAATATATATATATATATATATATATTTAATATATTTGTATATACTTTTATAAATATATATATATATATATATATATATATATATATATAGAAAAGTATATACAAATATATATATATATATATTTATAAATTTGATAAATACATATTTATATTTTCTTATATATATATATATATATATATATATATTAATATTTAAGTATTTATTTAATAAAAAAGATGTTTAGTAAATAAATATAATATTTATACTAAAAATAATTTTTTCTTAATTTCGATACAATATAAAATAGATTTGGTATAAATATTTTGTTAAAATTCTGTATAAATAGAAATTTGAATTAGATAATTTGAGTAAGATATACAATTTGAATTAAAGTAAATTGATATTTTAGATATTAAATTAATGAAACATAAATAAGCAAGTTAGAAATCATAAATGAGTAGAATAGTTATTTATTTATTCATGATAATGCCATATTACAAAACTACAATAGATTTATCTATGAGAAGTTGATCCCCTAAGGCCCGGGTTATGCGAACAATGATTTCTTGTGTAACCTGGAGTGTGACAATAGGAATATTTATTTGGGTGACCTTCTTCATAGATATCTATTTCAGTCCTAATTCATGTTGACTTCGGACGACCCTTGGAACTTCTTCTTGTTCTTGGGTTGGAGCAAAGTTGTGGCCCTTGATGTGATGGTCAATAATCTTTGTGCCTAAGCTCCCAAATAAATTATCATACACTTTGTTGACTACATCCAACCTGTAAATAGGATTGATGTACATATCATAATCATGGTGAGCATGTTTGCACGCTACAACCACATGAGAACATGGTAGATGAAGTTTTTGGAACTTCCCACAATCACACCAAGTTCCATCTAGTAGGTCGAACTTCTCTTGGGTTGACAATCTCCTCCACCAAGAATCTTTGTGCTGCTTCTATCGAATCCAAGCACCCTATGAGTGTTTGATTTTGTATACGCATCTTGTAAGACCTTTGATGCAACTTCTGAATGGATATGACCGGTATTAATCATTGTTGTGATTTGTCACCCTCTTTCTGTGAAAAATTTGTTGCATCTTGTTTATGTGGCCATGACCATAGAGGAGATTGGTAGATTCCTTGTTTTCTTTAGGACTAAATTGATGGATTCAACTAAGTTGGTTGTTAGGTGACCCCATCTTCTACCATCATCATATGCAAGTGCCTATTTGTTCCTGTCGCCGCCGTCAAAACAAGGCGGTCGGAGCGACGCGATGGTTTTGTCGACCCTCTTGCTTTCGCGTTTTTTGTGGGTGGTTACAACGTCCTTAGGTTGTCCGATAACCGGGCTAACCTAGAGACGAGGTTTTCGAAAAGTGTTCTTGGGTTGTCTAATAACCGGGCTAACCCAAGAACGGGTTTTGAAGGGTTCGTGGAGTCGCCACCGATGTTTTTACCGGAAACATCGGAAAAGGAGTTTAAAGAGGCGTTGGTTTTCGGAAACCAACTTTGGTCATTAGAACCAGAGTTCGGTAAGGGAGTTAGTTACGTGCAAAGGAAGTGTTAGTTCCTTTACGACGCCCCTTTCGGGTTCCCTATGATAGGCCGGCTACTTTGAATAAATAATTAAACTGGAAAATTGCGCTTTTACCCTTTTATTATGCGGTATTTAAAGATTATGACTACATGGCCCTAGCGTCTATTGCATAATTTTAAATGGAAGCGGTAAAGTGAATAAAGAGGTTTATGAACCTTCGAAGCAAGCTTTCTTATATTCTTTGAAAGAGGGTGCTTTGTGGCAGCCCTTCACTCTACAACACTCAGAAACTCCGAAAATGCCTTGGAGGGATTCTAAAGAAGATTTAGAACGCTCAAAATTCTCCTAAAGACACTCAGAAACTCCGGAAATGCTTCGGAGGGGTTCTAGAGAGAGAAAATCTAGAGAGAAGGAGGAGGAACTGTGTGTTTCTGTGTGGAAATGAGGGGGGGAAAACCCCTATTTATATTTTTTCGCGCCTGACAGGTCAAGACCGCCGTTTCGTCTAACAGGGTCGAGACCGCCGTCTGGATAATCCAGACCGCCGTCTCGATCATGGCAGGGGGTCGAGACCGCCGTCTGGATAATCCAAACCGCCGTCTCGACTAGGCAGAAGTCGAGACCGCCGTCTGGATAATCCAGACGGCGGTCTCGTCCCTGGCGTGAGGTGAGACGGCGGTCTGGTCCTTCCAGACGGCGGTCTCGTCCCTTCAGGGTGAGAAACTTTATTTTTCGGGCCAGAAAAACCTCCTATCTTAGTACGGGGGCCTAATAGTCTCTCCTAGTGGCTTGTTAGGCTTCGGCCGTCTTCAAATAGGGGGTCTTCTGACTTTATTTGGAGGCCGAGCAAGATTTGGGGTCTACAGCTGCCCCCCCTTTACCTGACTAGTCGGCTGTTGGCTTTGTTGTGCCAGACAGGTAGACAGGAAGGTAAAGGAGTTGACCCTCTCGCCCGGCTACCCTTCGGACGTCCCGTCTTGTGGCGGATGATCCTCTAGGGAGATGTTGTATTTATGCACCTCCGGGATACTACTCCTGACGTAGCCGATCCCTTTGGTTGACACGTGGTAGAACCTCCGGATACTACTCCTAACGTAGCTGATCCTTCGGTTGATGGGTATAAACCCCCCATCAGGCTGGTAGTTACAGTCCGTTGTGTGGGACTGGATGGGTATGAACCCCCCATCAGGCTGGTACGGTCCATTGTGTGGGACCAGATGGGTATGAACCCCCCATCAGGGTGGTAGTGGCGACTTACTGTTCAGGTGACCCATGCGCCGTTTAGGCACTCCTTGTGTGCTGGTTGATAGGTATAAACCCCCTATCAGGCTGGTACAGTCCGTTGCGCAGGACTGGTGCTGGTGGCGGCTTACTGCTCGGGTAGCTCATGCGCCATTTTCACTGGGGAGTGATTTCTGTGTTGGTAGATGTTTTTGGACTTGATGGTCATCCGGGCTGCGCCGGGGATTTTTGTTGGTTGAGGTAGTTGTTTTTGTTTTAATCCTGCCTTTTCTCGCGGTTTTATCTCTTTTTTCTCGCGATTTTGGATTTTGGCTTTTTTTCTTGGGCGTATGCCTTTTCTCTTTTAAGCTTTTTTGTTACGCTGACTTTTGTAGAAGACGACAAAGAATGCATGGAATGAAATTTATTCATGGGAAATTTTATTACAACAGCTTTTATTTAGGCCAGTGCGGTCCCTAGGGGCTATCATCAGGGGAATCGGGGTAAGGGTACTGTTTGTACACGTGATACCGGAAGTCTACTTGCTCTTGGACTTCGTCACGGTAGTCCTCTTGGAATGTCGTCCATTCCTGCCGCAACCTCTGCTGCTCCTGGTAGATCTCGTCCTGGCGAGCTTGATAGGCCTGCTGGCGAGCATCGTGGGCCTGTTGCCACTGGGTCTGCTGCTCTCGCCACACCGCTATTTGGGCGAACTGCTGGCTCAAATCATTCATGTGTTGGTGCATGCCAGCAAAGTCCTCTGTGTACGTTGGTGGCTGTTGCTGCTGGGAGCCGGGAGATGTGGGCATATCCTGCATCGCCACAATCCCCTGGAGGTCCAACTCGAAGTCCAGGGAGGGGTGCAGGGCGAACTGGTTTGCCCGATGTATCAGCATCCCCATGCTGACCAGCATTGGCCCATTGATGGGCTCGGGTCGGAGGTTGCGGGCCAGCTCTTCCCGGACAGGGCACCCCATTCTCTCTGCCAGAGGGGTGATGAGAGGAGCTATGAGGACGACCCCTGTGGATCTGCTCCCGAAGTCCTTAAGGGCCCTTAGGAGAAAGTATCCGGGGTTGCAGCGCCGCCTCTGGTGCATGCAGTAGAGGGCAAAGAGATCAAGGAGGGATATCTTACCCTGGCTCTCCTTCCTCCCATGGATTGTGCCTGTCAGCAGCTTGTGGCAAATGTGGAGTGTCGGTTGCAGTGCGGAGCCTCTCATCAAAGTGGGTAGTGTGGTTGCTCCTGTGAGCTCATGCCACATTTCCGCGGGGGTGAGGTTGGCGGGCCGAGAGCAGATGGCCTCTCGGTATTCCCGGGTCAGCGCTTCCTCGGGCCGGATGAATCCAATGGACACATTGAATTCTTCCAGGGTGGTGGTGTGGTATTGCCCACCCATGAAATAGTTGACCATCTTAGTGGGCTGCATGCCCGAGGCCATGGAGGGGATTTCGATGAGAGAGACGGAGGCCAAGAATTCTTGTACCGCTTGGGGGTACACATGTGTGGGTGGGGTACACAGCAGAAAGCCCCACCCAATGTTGTCGATGTGGGCTCTGACGTCCTCTTCCCATCCAAATTTGGCCAGAACGCCGAACTCCAGTGTCAGCATGGAGTGCCACTGGTAGTTCCTAATGTTGTCCAGGCGGGCCTGGTGCTGTGGTGACAGCTGAGAAGGGTCTGGGGGTGGCGGTGGTGCCGAGCTGCTAGCACCAGCGGTGCCCCTTCTCTTCCTGGAGGCACTTCTGCTGAACATCTTGAGCAGGGAAGGCTTGGAGGAGTAGAGATATGAGTTTTGGAGGCTCTGGAGGCTTAGGAGGCAAGGAGAGTTGTGAGGAAACCCATCCAGGCGCGCCCCCTTATATAGGGAAATTTTTCAGATCGAGACCGCCATCTGGGAAGTCGAGACGGTGGTCTCGTTTGGGTTGCTGGTCGAGACGGCGGTCTGGACATTCCAGACGGCGGTCTCGACGTTACCCAAGTCGAGACGGCAGTCTGGAGGTTCCAGACGGTGGTCTCGACTTGCATGGGAATCGAGACGGCGGTCTGGAATGTCCAGACGGTGGTCTCGAATTTCTGGTGTTTTTTTTTTTTTTTTGAATAGGACCTGGTTCAAAAACATTTTATGCATGCAAATGTTTTCATGTTTGATGTCCTATAATGCCTACTTTAATTAGTTTTTCAGAAGGATTTAACCGACGTGTCTTGTTGTGCTGAAAGCCTTCTGATTTGATGCGTTTACTTTTGGTTGTACCATGCCGGACTTCTTGTGACCGAAGGGTAATTTCTTTCTTTCTCTATTTATCTTTTTCGTTTTTTTTCTTTTGTAGAGCACTTTTGTCATGTAGTGTCCCTTTTTCCTTGCTTTAGGGATTTCAATCCTCTTGTTGACTATACGCCTCCATATTCCCAAATTAATTATTAGAATATTATCGTGAGGGTCAAGAGAAAAGAAGTAAAGGGGTAAAAATCAATGGTTTGTGTTTTAGAGGGTTGATTTTTATTGATAAAAGGGTTTTGTAAGAATGGCTGGCTAAGGTTAAGCCTAGGTGTTTAAGCTTTTGTCTAAGCAAACATCTTTCCCTTCTTTTTGTATTTGCGCTCTTTGGTTTTATCTCCATTGCTTTTAAATGGCTAGCCGATTTCCCTAGATCGCCCTTTGGGTTTACGAACTAGGATACTGTGTATTGGCCCTAACTTTCGTCTAGGTTTCTTCTTTTGTACAATTTTGGAGAAATCCTAGCGGACCTTATTTGTAACCCTAACTTTTGCCTAGGCTACCCTTTATTGTTGTTCGGGTATCCTACCGGGTCGACCCTATCTTTTGTGTAGCCCCCTTAGTGGGTTTCCTACCGGGTAATTTGCCCTTTTCTTTGGCCTTTGGCTTCTCTGGGCTTTTTTCTTTTTCTTTTTTGTGGATTTATTTTTTTTGTTCATAGTATTGGCGAAGCGTGACTTTCTTTATGGCTTAGGTGAAGTCTTTCTTCTAATCAGCTAACTTGATGATAATAGCAATGGTGAAAGTTGATTGTTTGGAAGCGCTTCTTATTCTTCTTTTCTTTTTATGTTTACTTAGACAAGGTTATTTATGTGGTCCAGTTAGAAGTAGAAGGAAGAGAAGCAGATAGAAAGAATCATTCTTTATTAATTAATAAGGGAATATGTGCCCTAAAATGCCCGGGGGTCGGGCTCGCCCCGGGGGATAATCTCTAACAATCATGGGGTTTACATCCCTTAAACAAAGAAAAAGATTTCCTAATGACTAGAGTGACTCTTGACGCTTGCACCCCTCCACTTCGGAAAACTTGCTTGAGTGTGCGGAGGGGAGACTTCCCTTTTCTCCTTTCTGCTCAGCCCTTAGTAGGGTCATATCCTAAGCCATACTTGCAAGGATTGTCTTTGAATTCTGGGGGTTACCTCATGCCTTGGGAATCTATCCCCAGTCCTTGGCCAGGATGGTAGCCATGCCTCAACATCATGCGGGCTACCTTTGTGTTTCTGAGAAGTCGCTCTATACTGGCAATTTCGAGCGCTTGAAAAGATGTTTCAAGGGCCTCTTCAGCCGCATCCACATAAGGTTGGGTGGACGGTCCACTGATCAGGATATCATCTTCTGCTTGGACTGTGACCATTTTATCGTCCACTATAAACTTGACTTTCTGATGGAGCGTCGAAGGTACTGCCTTAGCGTCATGAATCCAAGGCCTGCCGAGGAGACAGTTGTATGCTGGAGTAATGTCCATTACATGGAAATCAACGTTGAAGGTAGTGGGTCCAACCTGGATTGGCAAACTGATCTCTCCCACTACTTCTCGTTTTGATCCGTCGAAGGCTCGAACGATGGTGCTGCTTGGGCGCAGACGGGTTCCTTGGATAGTCAACTTATCCAGTGTGCACTTGGGCATCACGTTCAGGGACAACCCGTTATCCACAAGAACTTTGGCGATGAGGTATTCCTTGCATTTAACCGAGATATGCAAGGGCTTGTTATGTTTTGGCCCCTCGAGGGGGAGTTCTTCCTCTGTGAAGGTGAGGTGATCGTTTGCCATGATGTGACCGACGATCCTCTGAACCATTTCTTGGGATATTGTGTGAGGTACATGCGCCTCGCTCAAGACCTTCAGCAGGGCATTCCGGTGCGGTTCCGAGCTCATTATCAAGGATAGCAACATGATCTTTGCAGGGGTACGGTTGAGCTGGTCAATAATGGAATACTCACTCTGCCTTATAAACTGGAGTAATTCCTTTGTCTCCTCCTTGGATTCTTTATTTTCTTTTTCTTCTTCGGTTTTTTTATTTTTTCCTTTATTTTGGAGGACATTTTCCTGTGTGTCCTTGGGGGAGTAGATTCTTCCACTTCTAGTTGTGCCCCCAATGCCGGCTATGTTTGTTATTTCTTCTTTTATTGGTGAAGATTCCCCATATCTCCACGGTACAGCTTTATTTGACTTGAAGGGGAAAGGACGTGGCATAAATAGTCGCACTGGCGTCCTTGCCCCCTCTTCTTTACTCTTGAGGACCAACGGCCGAGGTTTATTTCCCTCTTACGATGATTCGACCGTTGGGGTGAGCTTTATTAGGAGTGGCTTTCTCTCCATTCTTCTGAGTTGGAAGACGTGTTAGTTAATCCTTCCTTTTTATTATCTTATTTATTAATCGTGAAGGAGGGGAAATTAAATATGCAAATGCATGTTCATGTATGTAAGTAGACAACTGTTGAATAAGGAAAGAGATTTCATTAATTCAGTGGAAGGTGTACATTCTCCTATTCCATACTACGAAGCATCTTTTGGCAAAAACGGAAAAGCCTAAAGAAACCCATAGGCGGGTCTTGATTCCTATGTAGTTCTCTCTTGACTTCCCGGACATGGTGAGCGAGCTCTTCTCTTTGCTTGTGGACTGCCTGGCTCATATCTTCACTGTACTTCTGAGCCTCTTTGACCTTTGCCTCTTGATGAACGACCAAGGCTTGTAGTTCATCGAGCTTTTCAACGGCTCGGTCCTTCTCTTGCAGTACTTGACCGTACTGAGCTAGCCCGTCTTTCTCCTTAAGGCGTAGCTCAGAGAGACTTTTGGTGAGTCTCCTGTTGGCCTCTCGCTCTTGGCGGATGTCTAACCGAGCCTTAAGGAGCCCTTCCGACAACTCCTTGATCGTTTGGGCCTGCATAGCTGATTCGGCCTCAAGGTGTGCTGTTTTGGCGGTTATTTCTTGCAGTTGGTTATCCGAACTGGTTCTGGCAGTTTTGGATGCTCGGATAGCTTGCTCGTTAGCGTCAGCACATTGGTCCTTGAGGCGCTCTATTTCATGATCCTTTTTCTTGCCTTGCCTTTGTAGACCGTCAATCGTGAGGATAGATGCTTGCTCTTTTTCCTCAAGGGCTCGTATCTGGGCTCCCATGATTTCTACCCTCTGGGTCAAGGCATTGACTTGTGCCCGCAGCTCTTCGTTGTTGGCGATTGGCATGGGTGTGGTGGATGGTTGAGCCATCCCTCTTTTTCTTTTCCACGCCTCGTAGTCACTGGTGACAGTTACCCGAGCTTTTCCTAGCTCTCTGTCTCCCATGTAGACTGACCTCTTCCATGCTTTTCTCATGGTTGATGAGTTGGTGATTGTGCATGGGTCTCCAAAGAAGCACAGTCCTCCGAGCTCCCTTCGGGAAATAGTAGTTTGGGTCCTCATGAGTTGCCTCATAGCTACTCTAGGTGAGTAGGCTATGCAACCCCTGAGTCCTATTAAGGGTATGTTCGGATAGTCCCCACATCTGATGAGAACGGGGCTGGGTCGGAACCAAGTGCAGACCCAAGATATACTATTGGCGTCCTTTCGTTCTAACTCATCCCTCCATTCTATAGTCAGGCGTCGTTGGAGGGGGATTTTGGAGAAGCTTCTCAAAGGATCAGGGAATATCCCTATGTGACTGGAGGCGTAAAGATGCGTGATGCTCCACACGTATAGTAATGAAGAGCAGCAGCGGAGTGTTCTCCCTTGCTTCTGATGGCAAAAATCCACCGAGAGCAAGGTGTCGGCAAGAATAGCAGGCAAGGGACTCTTCGAGTACACGTCCCAAGCGAAGAAGGCGTCCATGACGGCTTGATCTATTGTGTCGAGGTGGAAGGGGAACAGGATTGTTCCGAAGATTATTAGTGCCAGGGTTTTGTTGAAGGCAACCCACTCTGTCCTTTCAGCCAGGTAGGACAGGTGGTCTTCTAGCATTGATACTTTCCACCCCTGGGTGTTCCCTCTTCCTATCAGGGTACTCTGTCGGAACGGTAGATGGATAATGGCAGCGACTGATGCTGCAGGAGTATACGCCTCGTGGTGAACATGGACCCCGGCTGATTTAGGCCATTTCAACATAGCTTCATACTCCTCTAAGGTGGGCACCATGTCGAACTGCGGAAATTCAAAGCAACGCAGACTGGAGTTCCAAAAATGAATCAGTACCCTGAGGAAGACCTGATCGACACTGATCTTTAGGAGGTCCAAAATTCGTCCATAGGACTTTTCAAAATCAGCGCGGACCTCTGGTGGCATTGCTACACTAAGCCGTTCCAGCTTCCCAGTATGGTTTTGGAGAATATCCACCTTCCCCACTTGTCTACTTGTTCCCTCCATTTTCTAGAATCAAAATGTATGACTTGATGAAGATGATGTTTATTGTATGAATGTGAGTGTTTATTCTTCTATTTATCATGTTTTTCTACATGATGTATGGTGTATATTTTTTTTTGAAAGAGTAAACTATCTATATGAATGCTTTATGAGTGTAATTTTTGGATCAGGTCTTATTTATGAACTTTTGGAAAAAATGGATTTGTTTTTTATTCTTATTTGTTTATTTTATAGCCTTTTATCTCTTTTGTCGGAACTGCGTGGCTACTTAGCTTACAAAGAACCTGAAACCAGGCTAGCTAAAAGGCAGACTGTCTGAGATAAAATATGGCTTTATGCGAAAGAATATTTACCGTCCCGTATCTCTTCTGTCGGAACTGCGTGGCTACTTAGCTTACAAAGAACCTGAAACCAGGCTAGCTAAAAGGCAGACTGTCCGAGATAAGGGTGTTTATTTGTAAAATATTTTTTTGTTTTTGTTCTGTTGTTTTTTTATGCTATGCAACATACAAATGCAACAATCATATGCACACACAATTCGATCATCCCCGAATAGGTGAGATTTCGTTTTTATCACGAGGTAGGGTTTTCCTGCAGAAAAGTGCATTGGTCAGGGTAGGTTCTAACTGTTCTCACCAGGCTAAGGCCCCCAAGGTGCCCCCATTATAGGGTCCCCACTCTCCAGCCGTCCGACCATGCTCAACACTAAGGCCAGAGTCAGTCTTGTTGCCAAAAGAGGAAGGTTATCACCTTGAGTGGTGGTTTCCGATCACACTGGTGGGCACAAGGCCCTAACTACTCCCTATGGTTATCTCACTTGCCCCCGGGTATAGAGGGAACTGTAGTGTGCAAGGGTGTGTGTGCAGTTTGTATTTCAATCAATTGCGTAAGTATAAACAAGCAACAGTTGTTTGAAAGCCAAACAATAAAGCATGTTATAATACAAGGCAGGGTAAAAGCGCTATTTTCTTGGTTTAATTATTTTTAAGCCGGCCCATCACTAAATGGGATCAACTCTCTAGGCTTCCCCAGTGGAGTCACCATCTGTCGCCGCCGTCAAAACGAGGCGGTCGGAGCGACGCGATGGTTTTGTCGACCCTCTTGCTTTTGCGTTTTTTATGGGTGGTTACAACGTCCTTAGGTTGTCCGATAACCGGGCTAACCTAGAGACGAGGTTTTCGAAAAGTGTTCTTGGGTTGTCTGATAACCGGGCTAACCCAAGAACGGGTTTTGAAGGGTTCGTGGAGTCGCCACCGATGTTTTTACCGGAAACATCGGAAAAGGAGTTTAAAGAGGCGTTGGTTTTCAAAAACCAACTTTGGTCATTAGAACCAGAGTTCGGTAAGGGAGTTAGTTACGTGCAAAGGAAGTGTTAGTTCCTTTACGACGCCCCTTTCGGGTTCCCTATGATAGGCCGGCTACTTTGAATAAATAATTAAACTGGAAAATTGCGCTTTTACCCTTTTATTATGCGGTATTTAAAGATTATGACTACATGACCCTAGCGTCTATTGCATAATTTTAAATGGAAGCGGTAAAGTGAATAAAGAGGTTTATGAACCTTCGAAGCAAGCTTTCTTATATTCTTTGAAAGAGGGTGCTTTGTGGCAGCCCTTCACTCTACAACGCTCAGAAACTCCGAAAATGCCTCGGAGGGATTCTAAAGAAGATTTAGAACGCTCAAAATTCTCCTAAAGACACTCAGAAACTCCGGAAATGCTTCGGAGGGGTTCTAGAGAGAGAAAATCTAGAGAGAAGGAGGAGGAACTGTGTGTTTCTGTGTGGAAATGAGGGGGGGAGAGCCCCTATTTATATTTTTTCGCGCCTGACAGGTCGAGACCGCCGTCTGGACAATCCAGACCGCCGTCTCGATCATGGCAGGGGGTCGAGACCGCCGTCTGGATAATCCAGATCGCCGTCTCGACTAGGCAGAAGTCGAGACCGCTGTCTGGATAATCCAGACGGCGGTCTCGTCCCTGCCGTGAGGCGAGACGGCAGTCTGGTCCTTCCAGATGGCGGTCTCGTCCCTTCAGGGCGAGAAACTTTATTTTTTGGGCCAGAAAAACCTCCTATCTTAGTACGGGGGCCTAATAGTCTCTCCTAGTGGCTTGTTAGGCTTCGACCGTCTTCAAAATAGGGGGTCTTCTGACTTTATTTGGAGGCCGGGCAAGATTTGGGGTCTATAGTTCCTTAGAATTTCGTCAATCTAGGTTGTTGCTTCTGGATTGCGTTGTCTTATGATGTTGTACTAGTAGTTTGCTCTTGGCTTATTCATTGTGTATGCTGCATATTGAAGTAATAAAAGTTAACATAGAATAGAAAAGATGACATAGTAAAATAGTTTAGATAGAATAGAAGTTGTTGCCCATATTAACAAGGACTTTTTTGATAGTTGCATTCTTGAATCTTCTCATAAAATTTTATGCAATATGTCAAATGCAGTACACATGCATACAACTACGCTTAGTCCATCCACTCTTAGGTCTTGTGTATGCTGCATGAATTTAGTTGTGACGATTCAAAATTAAGCACAAGTTATCCTGAGGTGTGACATACCTCCTTAGGTTTTTTAAGAAAAAAAAACCAAGCATCTGCAGTTTCACCTTCAACAATTGCAAAAGCAATGGGGAGTATGTTGTTCGTTCCGTCTTGTGCAACAGCTAATAGTAGGGTGCCCCTATATTTGCCATATAGTAATGTCCCATCCACTTGGACTAGTGGTTTACAATAGCGAAAACCATCAATGCATGGCTTAAAGGTCCAGAATAGTCTTTTAAAGTATACTTTGTTCTCGGCAGAAGATAATTATTGTGTGGTCAATCAGTAGTAGACACCAGAAAGAAATTGTGACATGGCTTGTAATAGGCTAGGCAATTTGTTTAATGATTCTTCCCAATTGCCATAGACATTTTCAATTGCTTGCTGCTTTGCGAACCAAGCCTTTCTGTATGTCACAGTATATCGAGATGAGGACTTGATATGAGCAATAATAGTTGCAATAGGGGTAGAGGGGTCTACATCCACAATTTCACGAATATGTTGTGAAATTATGCGTGACCCCAACTTATTGGCATCTTATGATATCAAAGGCATAGCACATGTGTGAGCTCCTTCTATCTTTTGGATCTCCCAAAATTATTCTTTGGTGCGCAATATTGTTTAACACTTCCAATTGCAATAACTCTCAACACACTGCACTCTTAATCTGGTAGTGTTGGAATGTGTGCCTTTGTAGGTACAATGATTCATTATGTGGAACCTGTTAAGTGCGTCAACCACTTCTTCCTTATTTTGGAACCGCATTCCCTTAAATAATGATCTAGGTGGATGTTCCACTGATTCATGGTCAAATGCATCACCAAAATCACTATTTTGTTCATAAGGAAGTGTGGTATAGGTTTCAAAATGTTAGGGAGGGATGTATGGATGGGGTAAATGATGTTGGGGAGGGGACCTCTAAGTTGTTATCATCCTCATTTGCATGTTGTGTGAGGATGTCGTCCTCATCATCACTAAAAGGTTCTAAAGATGTTGAAGGAAATCCTAAAGTTTCATTTTCGAGTAAAAAAGAAGGTAATGGTGTTGTGATTGCATTGGTGAGGGAGGGAAAAATATTTGATGTAGATGGACCAGTTAGAAACTCGTTGTATGATTGTACATCAGCTTCCCATTGCCCTAAATAGGTGCTGTTCAAATCAAATATTTGTGTTGTGAGTTGTGTTTGTGAGTCATGGTGTTGATCTTGATATTGGTTAGGAATAAAAGGATTTCCTCGATGGTAGGTTATACATATCTCAGTTCTGGCCAATGTTGGGTTTGTGTTTTTTATGTCGATTAGCCTTTCTACATCTTCATCGTCTTGAAGCATAATATGCATCTAAGCCATAAACTCAGATGAGGTATCTGTACGTGATAGTTAAAAGTTGTTTGTGGGGAGATCGACCACATTTTTGTAGAACTTTTGTTTGAAATGCTCAAATGTCATTCCTCTATGAATACGCATCATGATAACATTGTTACTACGAAATAAAACCCCTGTTTGAGGGCAAGTAACAATGTCACCATAATCAAAGATGACTGCTCGAATGAAAGAATTCATATGAAAGAAAAAACAATAAAAATGATGAAAATGTAGAAGACTAGAGAGGAGATAAAGGAGGTTTGAAGTTATGAGGATTTGGTGTGGGGACAATAAATTATTGTTGAATATTAAAGGGACAATATTGTTCCTTATAAAGAAAACTAAATTAAACATAAATTTTAAATGCATAATACATTGTAGTAGACGAGTTGCTGATTGTAACCCAAGTCGTGTGTGATTTAATTGAATGGATGGTAATAGTAGTAAGTGGTCACATGGACTCTACTTTTCTCCTGCACTAATGACGAGACAACACATTGTACATGAGTCAGTCAAGGACCTAGTCTGGCCACACGCTAACCGAGGAGCTTATGTGGCATACGCGTGGAGCAAAACTTGAAAGCAATGAGGGGGAGATTGATGGTAATGTGAAATATGTCCCTACATTCCCAAGAGATGATTTTGATGATGATTCAAGTCAACAACATTCAAAAATCAAGCAAGCCCAAGATATGATTTTGATAAAGATTATATTCAACATTCAAGTAAGCCCAAGATGACTCCTAAAGATTAGATAGAGTCTTAGAATATTGGATATGGAGGTACAAGTTGATGAAGTAATATTATACATAAGCCTCCAATGCACAAGTGTGATAAGATTTCGTAATATGATATTTTTCACTGTCATAATCAATTATGATGCATCAGAAATGGAAAATTAGTTTTCTCTGTCATAATTGATTATACTGGTAACATAATCAATTATGGAAGTTCAAATTTGAAAAATATTTGTTTTGAAGAATAAATATTTTTGAATATATCCTGATTTTTATCCACGAAAATATTAATGTCCAACGACCATTTTCTGATGTTATTTTTCTATTTAATTAGGTTTTGATGGAAAATAAAAAACACACAATTATAGAATTCAAAAATACAATTTACATTCAATCAGTTTTGCGAAAAGAATTATGCGCAAGGTAACAGAGATATTTTACATGTTTTGAGAAAACCCTCTTCTCCATTGCCACAGAGATATTTTACCAAAACCCTCTTCTCCATTGCCTATTGTGCTTTCATTGTTAATCACACTTGTTCTTGGAGGTTGACATTCTACTGGCTTCTACAATTTGTTGCCTCCATTACCCAGGTGTGACTGTTCTTATTTTATTACCTTCATCCTTTGTGGGTTTAAGTGGTTGATTGTTAAATTCCCTGTTTAGGGTTTAAGTAGTCACTGTCATTCTGTTGTGTTTTTCTTTTGAGTTTCATGTGTGGAAACTGTTCATCCCTTTGATTTGTTTAGGGAGGTATTTTCATCCTTTTCTTTGTTCAGAGGAGATGTTCATCCATAGTGGGATTCTAGGGAGGTGTTTATCCTTAGTGAGATTCTAAGGAGGTGTGTTCATCCTTCGATTTGTTTAGAGGAGGTGTTCATCCCTAGTGGGATTCTAGGGAGGTGTTCATCCTTAGTGGGTTTCTAAGGAGGTGATTGTCTTTTGAATTAGTTTACTTTTTGCTGAGTTGATTGTAATTTGTGAACTGAATTTAAAAGATAGTGAATTGGGGTCACTCTTGTGTTAAGAGTTGGCTAGGAATTGGATGTAGGGTTGGTTATACCCGAACCAATATAAATCACTATCTGCTCTTCTCTTTCCTTATCCTTTTTCAATGCATTACTCTCCTTACACCCCTTATTTTTATCTCTATCTTGTTGATATTTTATCTCTCTGATTATATCACTTCCGCTTTATCTTTGTTCAATTTGATAATTAAAATTGAATTAATAAATATTGGACATCTTAAAATAAATTTTTAATTTGGCATCTATTTTAATTTGTGCATCTATTCACCCCCCCCCCTCTAGATGCCATTTGTCTAACAAAACTCACAAACACTTTGCTTTTCTTGTACGCTGATGACGAGACAACACATTGCACATGAGTCAGTCAAGGACTCAGTTGAAAGCAATGAGGGGGAGATTGATGGCAATGTGAAACATGTCCCTACATTCCCAAGAGATGATTTTGATGATGATTCAAGTCAATAACATTCAAGAATCAAGCAAGCCCTAGATATGATTTGATAATGATTCTATTTAAGATTCAAGCAAGCCCAAGATGATTCCTGAAAACTAGATAGAGTCTTAGAATACTGGATATGGAGGTACAAGTTGATGAAGTAATATTATGCATAAGCCTCCAAAGCACAAGTGTGATAAAATTTCGTAACATGATATTTTTGTACATTCATAATCAATTATGATACATTAGAAATGAAAAAATGATTTTCTCTATCATAATTGATTATACTGGTAACATAATCGATTATGGCAGTTCAAATTTAAAAAATATATCCATTTTGAAGAATAAATGATTTTTAATACATCCTGATTTTTCTCTACGAAAGTATTAATGACCAACGACTATTTTCTGATGCTATTTTCCTATTTAAATAAGTTTTGATGAAAAATAAAATATAGACAATTATAGAATTCGAAAATTCAATTTACATTCAATCAGTTTTGAGAAAAGAATTTTGAGTAAGGCAACAAAGATATTTTACACTTTCTGAGAAAACCCTCTTCTCTACTGCCTTTTGTGCTTTCATTGTTAATCACATTTGTCCTTGGAGGTTGGAATTCTACAAGCTTCTATAATTTGTTGTCTCCATTACCAGATGTGAGTGTTCTAATTTTATTGCCTTTATCCTTTTGTGGGTTTAGGAGGTTTAAGTTAATCAATTGTGTTATTTTAGGGTTTCCTGTGTGGAAACTGTTCATTCCTTTGATTTGTTCAAAGGAGGTGTTCATCCCTATTGGGATTCTAGGGAGGTGTTCATCCTTTGTGGGATTCTAAGGAGGTATTTTTTGTTGAACATACAAGGACTTGATTTTGAACTTACATGAACATGAAACTTGATGATTTTGATGATGATTCAAGAATAAAGAACTTAGAGAGTTGAAGACTTGTATTATTGTGTAATAACTCTGTTTTGATAAGTTTGAGTCTATAATATTAGAGTCTAAGCTAGCCGGTACATAGTCTATTCCTTAGAAGCTTCAAAAACTCAAATTTATCAAAAAGTCTCAGGTTTAATCGATTAAATCACCAGTTAATCGATTATTACAGTGAGAAAAACCATTTTCTGTATCAGCTCACTGTAATAATCAATTAACACACCTGTTAATGGATTAACATGCCTGTTAATCGATTAATAGGGCAGATAATCGATTAAACCAGTGCGTTTTGGGGTTATGTTGATTTTGGCTCTGTAATAATCAATTAACACTTCATTTAATCGATTATTTCAGTCAGATTTGCATTTTGAACTTCAAATTAATCCTATTTTCGAAAACCCTAATCCCAATACACCAAGTTTCGAAAATCCAAAATTCCCAAACCCTAATTCATCTACTTAAGGTTCTCCATGGCTCTCAGAAAATTGAACAACCTTTTTCAAACAAAAGTTGAGAGTTGTGATTGCCAGAGAACTGTTTGTTGGAGGAAAAAGGGGCTTTTGGAACCTGGTGTGGGCTAGAAGCGATAAGAATCACTAAGTGGAGTTCTTAGTGGATTGTGTGTTGTTCTGTCTCTAGGGAAAGCTGTTCTTCATCTCTTATGGGACTCAAGAGAGGTGTTTTCGTTACTTTATCTTTTTCATTTGTAATCTGCTTGTATAACTTTGATTATAGTGATAGCGTTAATCCTCTGTTTGAGTGATTAGCAACTGGACGTAGGGTCTTGTGATCCGAACCAGTATAAATCTCCTGTGTAAGTCTCTATCCTTTCCTTATTTACGTTTACATAGTATTTTAATCGGTAAAATTTTTAAAACCTAATTTTTGTTAAGAAACCAATTCACCCCCCTCTTAGTTTTTGTCCGTTCACGCAAACATTCCGCTGCGCCATTCTAACAAGTGATATCAGAGCTTGCTTTGATAGTCATTCAATTTTTTTTGAAAATGGTCGGAAAAAATCAAACGTTTTCCGAAGGTGCGTCTATCAACAGACCCCCACTTTTTGCGGTTCAAAATTATCCTTTCTGGAATGTTAGAATGCAAATCGTTTTAGAGTCTGTTGATAGAGGCGTTTGAGACGCTATTTTAAACGGTCCCTATATTCCTAAAGTCACTGAGAACGGAGTAGATGTTCCTAAACCATTTTCTACATGGACAACAGAGGAAAATTGAAAAGCTCAATTTGACGTTAGGGCTAGAAATATTATTTCATCTGCTTTAACCTTTGACGAGTTTTACAGGATCTCTGTTTGTAAAAGTGCTCAAGAGATGTGAGAAATGCTAAGAGTGACCCACGAAGGTACCGACAACGTTAAGAGAACACAGAAAAATTCTCTAATCCAAGAATATGAGATGTTCCAAATGCAACAAGGCGAAATGATATTTGACATTCAAAAGCGTTTCACACACATTGTGAACCATCTCACCAGATTAGGTAAAATTTTTTACGTTGATGAATTAAATGTGAAAGTATTGAAATCTTTGGATAGGAAATGACAACCTAAGGTGACGGCCATCTCGGAGTCACAAAACCTTGCCACAATGTCTATGGCGGCGCTCTTTGGAAAGTTAAGAGAACATGAGCTTGAGCTAGGAAGGCTAAATGATGAGGAAGGACAATATCAAAAGAAGAACTTAGCCTTCAAAACTGAAATTTCCAAAGGTAAGAGTAAAAAGGAAGAAGAAGACTCGGAGAATGAAGAAGAAGAATTGAGTCTCATGATTAAGAAGTTTACCAAATTCATGAAAGCCAAAGAAAGACATCCATTCAAAGGTAAAGGAAAGGTAAGAGAAAATACTTCCATAAATATAAAATGCTATGGTTGTGGTGAAACAGGACATGTGAACACCGAATGTCCAAACAAGAAAAATGAAGACAACAAAGGCAAAAAGTTCTTCAAGAAGAAAGCCTACATCGCTTGGGACAATAGTGATTCAAGTTCAGAATCAAGTGACTCAGAAATTGAAGCAAATATTTGCTTAATGGAAAATGACAACATATCTTCTGAGTTTGAGGTAAGTGATTTTGACTCATCTTCAAGTGATGATGAAAATAATTATGATGAACTGAAAAATGCATATAATGAATTGTTTAGTGCCTTTAAGGACTTGAAAAATCAATATAAATCTGTGAAAAAGAGTTTAAGTAGATCCGAAAAGGAGGTTGAGTCATTAAAAACGAAAATTACATGTTTAGAGGAAAAGGAAACCTTAGAAACGAAAATTGTATGCATAGATGAGAATGATGATAAGAATATGGCATGTGCATCTTGTAAAGAGTATGAATATGACATTGATATACTTAACCATTTGCTAGATAAAGCCGAAAAGGAGATAAGTAACATAAATAAAGATAAAGTTGTTATTGCTCAAAATAGAGTAAACCATCATGTTTCTTTGAAAAAGCCTAAGATTAAAAATAAAAGAGTATGGGTAGAAAAAGAAACTAAGGCACCTATTGTTAGAAATGCATCATATTCAAAAGCTACATCTAAAGCATGCTTTTATTGTATGAAACAAGGTCATACTTCAAATAAATGTAAAATAAAACATTTTGGTGTTCCTAAAGGAAAATACATTTGGGTTCCTATTGTTAAATAATTTGTTTATCTCTAACCCCAAGGACCCAAAAGTTATGGGGACCTAAGTTTACTATGTTCTTGTTTTGTAGGAAACTTCCAAATCAAAGAAGTCTATGTGGTATCTTGATAGTGGATGCTCTACACATATGACCGGATACAAAACAAAATTTGTGAGTTTCAAAGCTAAAGAACAAGGATATGTAACTTATGGGGACAACAACAAAGGAAAGATTCTTGGAATTGGAAATATAGGTGGTGCAAACACTTTGGAGATTAAGGATGTGCTTCTTATTGATGGGCTAAAGCATAATCTCCTTAGCATAAGTCAACTATGTGACAAAAGATTTAAGGTAATCTTTGAAAGTAAGTTTTGTACTATACACTTGATAGATTCCGAAAATATAGCTTTGAAAGGAATTAGGCATAATAACATATACTTGATTGATTTGGATTGTATACATGATACTAGTATAACATGCTTAGTTGCTAAGGAAGAGAACCCATGGTTATGGCATAAGAGAGCGGCTCATATAAATATGCATCATTTAAACAAATTGATTTCAAAAGACTTAGTTATTGGTTTGCCTAAATTAAAATTTGAAAAAGATAGATTATGTGATGCATGTCAAAAAGGTAAACAAGTAAAATCATCATTTAAATCAAAGAATGTTATTTCCACTTCAAAACCCTTAGAATTATTACATTTAGACTTATTTGGTCCTTCTAGGATAAAAAGCTTTGGTGGAAATTATTATGGACTTGTGATTGTTGATGACTTTTCTAGATATACTTGGACATTTTTCTTGACAATGAAAAGTGAAGCTTTTAAGGTCTTTAGAAAGTTTGCAAAGCAAATTCAAAATGAGAAGGACCTAAGAATTAAAGTTTTAAGAAGTGACCATGGTGGTGAGTTTCAAAATGAAAAGTTTGAAAATTATTGTGAGGAAAATGGAATATTGCATAATTTTTCTGCTCCTAGGACTCCCCAACAAAATGGTGTAGTTGAAAGGAAAAATAGGTCACTAGAGGAACTTGCTAGAACAATGCTAAATGAATCAAATGTTCCTAAATATTTTTGGGCTGATGCGGTAAGTACTGTATGTTATGTTTTGAATAGAATGCTCATTAGGCCAATTATAAAATCAACTCCCTATGAATTGTTAAATGGTAGAAAGCCTAATGTTACTCATTTGAAAATATTTGGATGTAAGTGCGTTGTGTTAAATAATGGAAAGGACAACTTAGGAAAATTTGACTCAAAAGCCGATGAAGGCATTTTCTTAGGTTATTCATTAACTAGCAAAGCTTATAGAGTGTTTAATAGAAGAACCTTAAATGTTGAAGAATCTATACATGTTACTTTTGATGAAATTGTAAACCTTGGGGGAAATCCTCTTGAGTCAAATAAAGAACTTGTAGGTGATGATGAGTACATAAGAGAAGCTCTTGATGAATTGTATTTGGAAGAAAATGAGCCTTCTCAGACACCTGATTTAGCAAAAGAATGGCAATCACCTAGAAGACTCTCAATGGACAATATTATTGGTGATATCTCAAAAGGGGTAAGAACTAGAAATATGACAAATTTCTGCATGTCTGTAGCTTTTGTGTCACAGATAGAACCTAAAAATGTTGAGGAAGCGCTTAAAGATGACCAATGGTGCATAGCTATGCAAGAGGAACTTAACCAATTTGAAAGGAATCAAGTCTGGGAATTAATCCCAAGAGATGAATCACATGAAGTAATTGAAACTAAATGGGTATTTCGAAACAAACTTGATGAAGATGGAAATATAACAAAGAATAAAGCCAGACTTGTTGCCAAAGGTTACTGTTAGGAGGAAGGTATTAATTATGATGAAACTTATGCTCCTGTTGCCAGAATTTGCTAAGATAATGCAGGGAGAGTTTGAAATGTCTATGATGGGAGAATTAACATTCTTCCTTGGACTTCAAATCAAGCAACTTAAAGATGGCATTTTTGTCTCTCAAACCAAATACTGCAAAGAGATTCTTAAAAGGTTTGGAATGGACACCTCAAAGGAAGCTAACACACCCATGGGAACTTCATGCTATTTAGACAAGGATGAATCAGGTTTGGAAATTAATTAATCTATGTATAGAGGTATGATAGGTTCTCTATTATACTTAACTGCAAGTAAACCTGATATTATGCATTTTGTCTGTGTGTGTGCTAGATTTCAGGCATGTCCAAAAGAATCTCACCTAACTGCAGTAAAACGTATTTTAAAGTATTTAAAAGGAACTACTGGTTTTGGTTTATGATATCCATCTGAAGCTTGTACTAGTTGAATAGGTTATTCTGATGCTGACTATGGTGGATGCAAAATAGATAGAAAAAGTACTAGTGGGACATGTCTTTTATTAGGATCATCATTAATATCTTGGCATTCTAAGAAATAAGCATGTGTTGCTTTATCCACCATTGAAGCTGAATATATTGCAGTTGTTGAAACATTAAAGGACTTGATGTTGAACTTACATGGACATGAAGCTTGTTGATTTTGATGATGATTCAAGAACACAAGACTTCGAGAGTTGAAGACTTGTTTTATAGTGTAATAACTCCGTTTTGAGTAGTTTGAGTATGTAATATTAGAGTTTAAGATAGCCGGTACATAGTCTGCACTTTAGAAGCTTCAAAACCTCAAATTTACCTTTTTGCCTCGGCTTTAATAGATTAAATAGTCAAATAATCGATTATTACAGTGAGAAAAACCATTTTCTGTATCTGTTCACTGTAATAATTGATTAACACATCTGTTAATCGATTAACAGGCCTGTTAATCGATTAACAGGGCTTTTAATCGATTAAAACAGTGAGTTTTGGGGTTCTGTTGATTTTGGCTCTGTAATAATCGATTAACACTTCATTTAATCGATTATTTCAGTCAGATTTTGATTTTCAACTTCAAATCAACTCTATTTTCGAAAACCCTAATCCCAAGACTCCTAGTTCCGAAAATCCCAATTCCCAAACCCTAATTTCTCTACTTAAGCTTCTCTATGGCACTCAGAAAAGTAGAACAACCTTTTTCAAACAAAAGTTAAGTGTTGTGAGTGCCAGAGAACTTTTTGTTGGAGGAAAAAGGGGCTTTTGGAACCTGGTGTGGGCTAGAAGCGATAAGAATCACTAAGTGGAGTTCTTAGTGGAATGTGTGTTGTGCCATCTCTGGGGAAAACTATTCTTCATCTCTTGTGGGTTTCAAGAGAGTGTTTTATTTACTTTATCTTTTCCATTGTAATCTGTTTGTAACAACTTTGATTATAGTGACAGCGTTAATCCTCTGTTTGAGTGATTAGCAACTGGACGTAGGGTCTTTTGATCCGAACCAGTATAAATCTCCTGTGTAAGACTCTATCTCTATCTTATTTACGTTTACACAGTATTTCAATCGGGAAAATTTGGGAAAATTTTTAAAACCTAATTTTTGTTAAGAAACCAATTCGCCCCCCCTCTTGGATTTTGTCCGACCACGCGAACATTCCACTGCGCGATTCTAACAAGTGGTATGAGAGCTTGCTTTGATAGTCATTCAAACTTTTCAAAAATGGCCGGACAAAATCAAACTTTTTTCGAAGGTGCGTCTATCAACATACCCCCACTTTTTGCGGGTCAAAATTATCCTTTCTCGAAAGTAAGAATGCAAATCTTTTTAGAGTTTGTTGATAGAGGCGTTTGGGACGCTATTTTAAATGGTCCCTATACTCCTAAAGTTGCTGAGAATGCCATTGACGTTCCTAAACCTTTTTCTAGATGGACAACAAAGGAAAATAGAAAAGCACAATTTGACGTTAGGGCTAGAAATATAATTTCATCTGCTTTAACCCTTGACGAGTTTTACAGGATTTCTGTTTGTAAAAGTGCTCAGGAGATGTGGGAAATGCTAAGAGTGACCCACGAAGGTACTGATGACGTTAAGAGAGCACGAAAAAATTCCTTAATCCAATAATACGAGATGTTCCGGATGCAACAAGGCGAAACGATATTTGACGTTCAAAAGCGTTTCACTCATATTGTGAACCATCTCACCGGATTAGGTAAAATCTTTGACGTTGATGAATTAAATGTTAAAATTTTAAAATCTTTGGATAGGAAATGGCAACCTAAGGTGACAACCATCTCGGAGTCACAAAACCTTTCCACAATGTCTATGGCAGCGCTATTTGGAAAGCTAAGAGAGCATGCGCTAGAGCTTGGAAGGCTAAATGAAGAAGAAGGACAATATCAAAAGAAGAACTTAGCCTTCAAAACCGAAATTTCCAAAGGTAAAAATAAAAAGGAAGAAGAAGACTCGGAGAACGAAGAAAAAGAATTGAGTCTTATGATAAAGAAGTTCACCAAATTCATGAAAGCAAAAGGAAGGCATCCATTCAAAGGTAAGGGAAAGGTAAGAGAAAGTACTTCCGTAAATATAAAATGTTATGGTTGTGGTGAAGCAGGACATGTAAAGACCGAATGTCCAAACAAGAAAAACGATGAAATCAAAGGCAAAAAGTTCTTCAAGAAGAAAGCCTATATTGCTTGGGACAATAGTGATTCAAGTTCAGAATCAAGTGACTCGGAAGTTGAAGCCAATATTTGCTTAATGGCAATGACAACATATCTTCCGATTTTGAGGTAAGTGATTCCGACTCATCTTCTAGTGATGATGATAATAACTATGATGAACTGCAAAATGCATATAATGAATTATTTAGTGCCTTTAAGAACTTGAAAAATGAATATAAAGTTGTGAAGAAGAGTTTAAGTAGATCCGAAAAAGAAATTGACTCATTAAAAACGAAAATCACATGTTTAGAAGAAAAAGAATCCTTAGAAACGAAAATTGTATGTTTAGATGGGAATGATGATAAGAACTTAGCATGTGCAACTTGTAAAGAGCATGAATATGACATAGATATTCTTAACCATTTGCTAGACAAAGCCGAAAAGGAGATAAGTGATTTTAAGAAGGATAAAACTGTTTTTGCTCAAAATAGTGTAAATTATCAAGTTCCTTTGAAAAAGCCTAAAAGGAAAAATAAAAGAGTATGGGTAGAAAAAGGAACTAGAACATCTATGGTTAAAAATTCATCATATTCAAAAGTTACATCTAAAGCATGTTTTTATTGTATGAAACAAGGTCACACTTCAAATAAATGTAAAATTAAACATTTTGGTGTTCCTAAAGGTAAATACATTTGGGTTCCTATTGTTAAATAATTTATGTGTCTCTAACCCCAAGGACCCAAAAGTTATGGGGACCTAAGTTTACTATGTTCTTGTTTTGTAGGAAACTTCCAAATCGAAGAAGTTTATGTGGTATCTTGATAGTGGATGCTCAAAGCATATGACCGGTGATAAAACGAAATTTGTGAGTTTCAAAGCTAAAGAACAAGGATATGTAACTTATGGAGACAACAACAAAGGGAAAATTCTTGGAATTGGAAATATAGGTGGTGCAAACACATTGGAGATTAAGGATGTGCTTCTTGTTGATGGACTAAAGCATAATCTCCTTAACATAAGTCAACTATGTGACAAAGGATTTAAGGTGATGATGAGTATATAAGAGAGGCTCTTGATGAATTATATTTGGAAGAAAATGAGCCTTCTCAAACGCCTGAATTAGCAAAAGAATGACAATCACCTAGAGGAATCTCAATGGACAATATCATTGGTGATATCTCCAAAGGGGTAAGAACTAGAAATATGACTAATTTCTGCATGTCTGTAGCTTTTATGTCACAGATAGAACCCAAAAATGTTGAGGAAGCACTTAAAGATGACCAATGGTGCATAGCTATGCAAGAGGAACTTAACCAATTTGAAAGGAATCAAGTCTGGGAATTAATCCCAAGAGAAGAATCACATCAAGTTATTGGAACCAAATGGGTGTTTAGAAATAAAATTGATGAAGATGGAAACATAACAAAGAATAAAGCCAGACTTGTTGCCAAAGGCTATTGTCAGGAGGAAGGTATTGACTATGATGAATCTTATGCTCCTGTTGCCAGGTTAGAGGCTATACGCCTACTTCTTGCTTATGCATCTTTGATGAAATTTAAATTATATCAAATGGATGTTAAAAGTGAATTTTTGAATGGTTTTATTAAAGAAGAAGTTTATGTGGAGCAACCCCCTGGATTTGAGAATTTTAGTTATCCTAATCATATTTTTAAATTAAAGAAAGCATTATATGGGTTGAAACAAGCTCCTAGGTCTTGGTATGAAAGACTAAGTAGTTTTCTGACTTTAAATGATTTTTCTAGAGGAAAAATTGATTCTACTCTGTTTATAAAGAAAGTTAAAGAACATATCTTATTGGTCCAGGTATATGTTGATGATATTATTTTTGGATCAACTGATAATTCATTGGGTGTAGAATTTGCTAAGATAATGCAGGGAGAGTTTGAAATGTCTATGATGGGAGAATTGACATTTTTCCTTGGACTTCAAATCAAGCAACTTAAAGATGGCATTTTCATCTCTCAAACCAAATACTGCAAAGAGATCCTTAAAAAGTTTGGAATGGATACCTCAAAGGAAGCTAACACACCCATGGGAACTTCATGCTATTTAGACAAGGATGAATCAGGTTTGGAAATTAATCAATCTATGTATAGAGGTATGATAGGTTCACTGTTATACTTAACTGCAAGTAGACCTGATATTATGCATTCTGTCTATGTGTGTGCTAGATTTCAGGCTTGTCCAAAAGAATCTCACCTAATTGCAGTAAAACATATTTTAAAATATTTAAAAGGAACTACTGGTTTTGGTTTATGGTATCCATCTGATGCTTGTAATAGTTTAATAGGATATTCTGATGCTGATTATGGTGGATGCAAAATTGATAGAAAGAGTACTAGTGGGACATGTCATTTGTTAGGTTCATCCTTAGTATCTTGGCATTCTAAGAAACAGGCATGTGTTGCTTTATCCACCACTGAAGCTGAATATATTACAGCTGGTAATTGTTGTGCTTGAATTTTGTGGATGAAACAACAGCTAGAAGATTATAGTATATTTCTAAATGACATACCTTTGATGTGTGATAATACGAGTGAAATCAATCTTACTAAGAATCCAGTAATGCACTCTAGGACTAAGCATATAGAGATTAGACATCACTTTTGGAGAGATCATATCAGCAAAGGAAACTGTAAAATAGAGTAAGTTGATACAAAGCATCAATTAGCAGATATTTTTATTAAGCCTCTACCCAAGGATAGATTCTATGATCTTAGAAGAGACTTAGGGATATTATAAATAGCTTAAATTCTGCTTAATTAGACAATTTTTGGATGATTATAATGTTATAATTCATTATGTAGGATGTTCATAGATTATCATGTGCATAAACCTCAAATATTTGATGCACTCTCTGGAATAATCGATTAATTGGAGTTATAATCGATTATTTGCATCCAAAACACCCAAAACATGACATTTCTCTCTGGATTAATCAATTAATTCGCCCATTAATCGAGTAAACTCAGTATTAATCGATTAACAGCTCAAATTAATCGATTAAATGGGTCTGGAACTGGTTTAATCGATTAATTTGAGTTTTAATCAATTAAACTTGGCAAGTTTTGATTCCTAGTCGTTGCCAACGGCTCTTTTGACCCTTATTCACTTTCATATGACTATTGGAGATGCTTGGCTATAAATAGGGACCTCCATTTCACTTCTACTCACTTCTATCTCTTGAAATCAAGCTTTCTTGCCTCATTCTATCAATCTTGCCTTCTTCTCACTTAACTTATTCTCTTAAATCTTCTTGTTACTCTTCTAATCCTTCAATGGCCTCATCTTCTCGTGCAAAAATCCCCACTAGAAGAAGATATGCACCCTCATCTCATCCCTGTCCTAATTTTGTAGAAGGATGGATCTCTGATGCAGATGGCCGACAAGAATTTCTGTCCTATTGGAAGGAACGTGGTATTATTTCTCCTAAGTTCCTTATTGGTGAGCAGTTCATCAATAGGGTATTCAACTTTCCTAATCTCCTTGAAATTCAAGGAGTTCTCCCTTTCATCCAAATGCAAGGTACGTATTATCCTGACTTAGTTAGGGTATTTTACTCTAGGTTCAAATTTAGAGATCAAATTGCTACCTCTCGAGTAAAGGGGGTCACAATTATTCTTGATGATAATATTTGGGAAAACGTTGCCCATTTTCCTATAAGAGAAGATGTTATTAACGTGTATGGTGAGTTAGATGATTTTGACAGGATCATGGCTTACTGCTCTTTTCTATGAAACCCTTCCATGGAAATAGGGCGTCTCCTTCTAGCTGGACCTTTGAAGAAGGAGGAACGCATGATTTTACATCTACTTGTCTGGATCCTATGTCCCCGGGCTACGAATCATGCTCAATGTTCTTCAATTGATCTTCGTATTATTCATGCCATAATGAATAATGAGCCTTTAGATTGGGGCGTTCTTGTCACCATGACTATGTTAAAAGCCAAACGCCATCCCACCTTCAAAATTCCATATGCTCTCCTTGTCTCTCGCATTCTTGAATACAAAAGAGTAAATGTCGAAGGTGAACAAACAGTACAAATGAATAACTTAAATCGCATGCTGGATAGAACATTAATCCAACTCCAAATGGTGCGTGTCAACGATATTTATGTTCACAAGGATGACGTTCCAAGCGAAGGTGACGATAATGAAGATTCTGATGAAGATATGCCTCCTGCTGCTGAGTTTCCCTCTGATCAAATCCAAAGTGTTGGAACTTCCTCTGCTCATCATGAAACCCGACAATCTATGGAAGACATGTTATCTGATATGAATCAGAGGATGCAGGCATTCTAAACTCTTTCTGGAGTACAGCATGAGGAAATAATTCGTCGTATATCTGATGTAGATGATAAAGTGTGTCATTTAGAAAATAGATTTGATGCACACTTTCATAGTGATGATAGTGAAGAATTTTAAATTTGCTTTTTATTTGTAATGTATTTTCATTTCTGAAATAAAATGTGGTGTTCTTTTAATGCTTTGATTGAGGGGGAGTTATCTCCAAGTTATGCATATTTTGAGGGGGAGCTCTTATGACTATTATAGAAGAATTCTTTTTTATTATAATCAAAATAGGGGGAGAAATATTTAAAGCATACTATGATTGATTTTAAATATTATCTTGTATGTTTAATGTGTTTGTTCGTATGACAGATTAAACAGGTTATTACAAGGCTTTAAAAGAAAATTTTGATCATCATTAAAAAGGGAGAGATTGTTGAAACATTCAAGGACTTGATGTTGAACTTACATGGACATGAAGCTTGTTGATTTTGATGATGATTCAAAAACACAAGACTTAGAGAGTTGAAGACTTGTTTTATAGTGTAATAATTCTGTTTTGAGTAGTTTGAGTCTGTAATATTAGAGTTTAAGATAGCCGGTACATAGTCTGCACTTTAGAAGCTTCAAAAACTCAAATTTACCTTTTTGCCTCGGCTTTAATCGATTAAATGGTCAAATAATCGATTATTAAAGTGAGAAAAACCATTTTCTGTATCTGTTCACTGTAATAATTGATTAACAGGGCTTTTTATCGATTAAAACAGTGAGTTTTGGGGTTCTGTTGATTTTGGCTCTATAATAATCGATTAACACTTCATTTAATCGATTATTTCAGTCAGATTTTGATTTTCAACTTCAAATCAACCCTATTTTCGAAAACCCTAATCCCAAGACTCCTAGTTCAGAAAATCCCAATTCCCAAACCCTAATTTCTCTATTAAGCTTCTCTATGGCACTCAGAAAAGTAGAACAACCTTTTTCAAACAAAAGTTAAGTGTTGTGAGTTCCAGAGAACTGTTTGTTGGAGGAAAAAGGGGTTTTTGGAACCTGGTGTGGGCTAGAAGCGATAAGAATCACTAAGTGGAGTTCTTAGTGGATTGTGTGTTGTGCCGTCTCTGGGGAAAGCTGTTCTTCATCTCTTGTGAGTTTCAAGAGAGGTGTTTTCTTTACTTTATCTTTTCCATTGTAATCTTTTTGTAACAACTTTGATTATAGTGACAGCGTTAATCCTCTGTTTGAGTGATTAGCAACTGGACGTAGGGTCTTTTGATCCGAACCAGTATAAATCTCCTGTGTAAGACTCTATCTCTATCTTATTTACGTTTACACAGTATTTCAATCGGTAAAATTTGGGAAAAATTTTTAAAACCTAATTTTTGTTAAGAAACCAATTCACCCCCCCCCCCTCTTGGTTTTTGTCCGACCACGCGAACATTCCGCTGTACGATTCTAACAACAGCTGGTAATTGTTGTGCTCAAATTTTGTGGATGAAATAACAACTAGAAGATTATAGTATATTTCTAAATGACATTTCTTTGATGTGTGATAATACAAGTGCAATCAATCTTACTAAGAATCCAGTAATGCACTCTAGGACTAAACATATAGAAATTAGACATCATTTCTTGAGAGATCATAAAAGTAAAGGAAACTGTAAAATTGAGTATGTTGATAAAAAACATCAATTAGCAGATATTTTTACTAAGCCTCTTCCCAAGGATAGATTCTATGATCTTAGAAGAGACTTAGGGATATTAGAAATAGCTTAAAATCTACTTAATTAAACAATTTTTGCATGATTGTAATGTTACATATATATTTGTTTGTAATGACGTTTCTTTATGAAATAAAATTTGTATTTTTGCTTTGTTTGAGGGGGAGCTATTTTCTATATTATGCATATTTTGAGGGGGAGCTCTTAATGTTTTTTATTATAATCAAAATAGGGGGAGAAATATTTAAAGCCTCTTATGATTAAATTTAAATATTATCTGGTATGTTTAATGTGTTTGTTAGTGTGACAGATAAAACAGGTTATTACAAGGCTTTAAAAGAAAATTTTGATCATCATCAAAAAGGGGGAGATTGTTGAACATACAAGGACTTGATGTTGAACTTACATGAACATGAAGCTTGATGATTTTGATGATGATTCAAGAACAAAGAACTTAGAGAGTTGAAGACTTGTATTATTGTGTAATAACTCTGTTTTGATGAGTTTGAGTCTGTAATATTAGAGTCTAAGATAGCCGGTACATAGTCTACTCCTTAGAAGCTTCAAAAAATCAAATTTATCAAAAAGTCTCAGGTTTAATCGATTAAGTCACCAGATAATCGATTATTACAGTGAGAAAAACCATTTTCTGTATCAGCTCACTGTAATAATCAATTAACACACCTGTTAATCGATTAATAGGGCAGATAATCGATTCAACCAGTGCATTTTGGGGTTTTGTTGATTTTGGCTCTGTAATAATCTATTAACACTTCATTTAATCGATTCTTTCAATCAGATTTGCATTTTGAACTTCAAATTAAACTTATTTTCGAAAACCCTAATCCCAATACACCAAGTTTCGAAAATCCCCAATTCCCAAACCCTAATTCATCTACTTAAGGTTCTCAATGGCTCTCAGAAAATTGAACAACCTTTTTCAAACAAAAGTTGAGAGTTGTGATTGTCAGAGAACTGTTTGTTGGAGGAAAAAAGGGGCTTTTGGAACTTGGTGTGGGCTAGAAGCGATAAGAATCACTAAGTGGAGTTCTTAGTGGATTGTGTATTGTGCTGTCTCTAGGGAAAGTTGTTCTTCATCTCTTGTGGGACTCAAGAGAGGTGTTTTCGTTACTTTATCTTTTTCATTTGTAATCTGCTTGTATAACTTTGATTATAGTGACAGCGTTAATCCTCTGTTTGAGTGATTAGCAACTGGACGTAGGGTCTTTTGATCCGAACCAGTATAAATCTCCTGTGTAAGACTCTATCCTTTTCTTATTTACGTTTACATAGTATTTTAATCGATAAAATTTGGGGAAAATTTTTAAAACCTAATTTTTGTTAAGAAACCAATTCACCCCCCCCCCTCTTGGTTTTTGTCCGTTCACACAAACATTCCGCTGCGCGATTCTAACATTTTCATCCCTTTGATTTCTTCGGGGAGGTGTTCATCCCTAGTGTGATTCTAGGGAGGTGTTCATCCTTTGTGTGTTGGTGGCAAAGGAGATGTTTTTCATCCTTTGATTTGCTCAGAGGAGGTGTTCATCCCTAGTGGGATTCTAGGGAGGTGTTCATCCTTAATAGGATTCTAAGGAGGTGTTTGTCTTTTGAATTAGTTTGCTTTTTACTGGTTCCTCTACTAAGTTGATTGTAATTTGCAAACTAAATTTGAAAGATAGTGAATTGGGGTCACTCTTGTGATTAGAGTTGACTAGGAATTGGATGTAGGGTTGGCTATACCCGAACTAGTATAAATTACTGTGTGTTTTTCTCTTCCTTATACCTCTGTGATAACATCTACATATTTCCTTCCCTTTATCTCTTTGATTATATCGCTTCCGCTATATCTATATTTTATCTGATAACTAAAACTCAATTTAACAAATTATTGACATCACAAATAAATTTTAATTTGACATCTATTTTAATTTGTGCATCTATTCACCCCCCCCCCCTCTAGATGTCATTTGTTTAACATCAGTCTGATCATACGCTAACCAAGGAGATGACATGGCACCCGTGTGGCACAGAGCTCACATGGACTCTGTTTTTCTTCTACACCGATGATGAGACAACACATTGCACATGAGTCAGTCAAGGACCCAGTCTAACCACATGCTAATCGAGGAGATGACATGTGATATGAATCTCATCTGCACAAGGGTTGACTTAGGATCTTTAGGGTTAGAATTTTGTAGGAAATTTCTGAGAAGGTGGATTAGAAAGTGGTGAAAATTTCAAGGTTGGGCAGTGTTTTTTAAACGATGATATCTTAAGCTATAAAACTACGATTGAGGTTATTCAAAACCGAGGTGAAAATTATCTTTCTGAATTTCAATTTAGGCTCAAGAAACAATCAATTTGGACAAGTAGAACGAAAGTTATGACCACGAAATAAATCTGGATAGAATTGAGATTTTTGGGTTTTGATGAAGAAATGATAAGAGGTGAATGTGAAAGGTCAAAGGAAAGAATCACTCTTCTTAAGGGAGGCAACTCACAAAGGATGTAAAATTCCTTTGATATAACCAATGGTTCTTGAATCACTCAGGAACTTGGGAGAATCACTCTCACTAAGATAAAAGATATAAACTTTAATATTTCTGAATAAAATTCAACTTGTTATTTCTGATAAAAATGGTTTAGCTTATGTAGAAGCTTTTCCATCAGAGTTACAAAGATTCAATAAAGAAAAATAAATACTAATAATGATCCATTAATCTAGGAATTTAAAATTACTTAATGGAGGTAAATAAATGTCAATAATGATCCATTCACCTAGAAATTCAAAACTACTTAATGGTTGATTGTAACTGAAATTATGCAACCAAAAGTCAATAAGTTATCCATCCTCTTGGTCTCCCAAAGGCTGATACCTAAGTTTCTAATGAGGCCCTTATTACAACTTGAAATAAAACCAAACTAAAGCCCATTAATTGATTAACCCAAAACATAATTTGGTCATCCAATTTTACAAGGGATTGGGCGATTATTTAAACAAACTTAAAGAATGAAACAAAATGATGCATTAGTCCTCCTCCATTTGGGCCATGATGTAATTCCTAATTTTGGTATTTTCTCCTTGAAATGTGGGCTTGTATTCAAATAATATGGACAACACTTGTTGAAGAACTTCCTTTGCTTCCCTTGCTCTAGCCCTTGTCACATGTCTTCCAAGTCCTTTAAGTGGATCCTTGTCCTTGCTCATGGTCATGTCTCCATCATTCTCTCCTTCTTGAGAAGGATTTGTTCTCAAATCGGATTCGCCATATACATCAAAAAGAGATAAGGCAAACACATTGAATATGAAACTAACATTATACTCACTTTTTATGGCTAAACAATTCTCCCTCACTTCAAGTGTTTCACTTTTTTTCCTGTCAAGTGTTTCACTAACGCTTTCTTTTTCTCTCTTCTCTTGAAGAAATTTTTCTCTCATTTTATTTTTATCCTCACACACTTCTTGTGGACTCAAAGGTTTGAGCACAATTTTATTGTCTTGGTGTATGAAAGAGATCTTATTGGTGAACCTGTTATGATTGACTCTTTTATTAAATTGCCACAGTCTCCCCAAAAGTAAGTGGCTAACCTCCATAGGAACAACATCACAAAGCACCTTATCATTGTATTTTCCAATGAAAATGTCCACTTCAACTTGTTGTCTCACTTGCACCTCTCCATCCTTACTAAGCCATTGAAGTTTATAAGGCCTAGGATGTGGTTTAGTAGCTAAATTTAGCTTTGACACTAATCTAGCACTAGCCACATTGGTGCAACTACCTCCATCTATGATCATCATGCACACCTTGCCATTGATTAAACATCTAGTGTGGAAGATGTTTTTTCTTTGGCCTTCTTCCATAGGCTTCAATTGGCTACCAAGTAATCACCTAATCATCAATAAATCTCCCTTTAGAGTCTCCTCCTCCTCAATGTCCTCACTCTCTCCCTCTTCAACCTCAGATTCACTTATATATTCTCCCTCTCTAAGAACCATGGAACTTTTATTAGGGAACTCATAAGCATAGTGTCTTAGGCCTTGACACATGAAACACTTCACATCTCTACTTATTTTAGAGGGTTGTTCTTGAGACTTTGAAGGAGTCTTTGCAAAAATAGTTGTGGAACTACTAGAAGTAGCATCGCTATCTTTCTTGCCTCTGTCCTTCCAACTTGAAGATTCAAAGTTGGTAGAACTCTTCTTGGGCATTCCTTTTCTTTTGAGTTTTTGCTCCACTTGAATTGCTTTATGAAGCAAATCCTCCATATCAACAAACTCCATCAACTCAACAATATCACGTATATCAATATTCAAACCAACAATAAATCGAGCCATAGTTACCTCTTCATCTTCTTCAATCTTTGCTTGAATCATGAGTATGTCCATTTCCTTTAAATACTACTCAACCCCCTTGTTGTCTTGAGTAAGTTTTTGGAGTTTGAATTTTAGGTCTCTTGAGTAACTAGTCGGCACATACCGCTTCCTCATGATCATTTTCATTTTAGTCCATGTATCAACCAATGGCTCTTCATTTCTAACTCTCTCCTTTTGTAGCTTGTTCCACCAAACAAGAGCATAGTCAGAAAATTTCGTGGCTGCAAGTCTCGCCTTTTAGGTCTCCTCATAATTGTTGCATGAGAAAACATGCTCTATTTTCATCTCCCACTCCAAGTATGCCTTCGGATCACTTTTTCCTTTGAACGGAGGAATGTTAAGCTTGACTCCTTCAAGCCTACTTGGTCTTGCTACTCCATCATTCATTCTCCTATTTCTCCTTTCTTCTTCATCTTCAGGATCTCTATTCTCCAATCGGTTCAATCTTTCATGGAGCTCATTGTTATGTCGTATCATTAATCCTTCCAAATGTTGTATCAATGCCCTCATTTGGAGTGGACTAATTCCTGCTCCTTGATTGTAATTTTCCTCCTTTGTCATCATAACAAATAGATCAAAAGCAACAAAATATTGTAACCTCACTACACTCAAGCATATCACACAATTATGGCTTTTCCTCTAATGAAAATACTTTTACCTTTTACCACTCAAATTCTCCTTAGGTTCTTAGGCAATTCAAGAGATTATGGCCACAACAAAGAACAATCCTCCAATATTTGTGCATGGTAAGGCTAGGTAGATAAGAAAGGAAATTTGATGTTCAAACCTTTAAACCGGAGCTCTGATACCATGGCACCCGCATGGCGCAGAGCTCACTAGACTCTGCTTTTCTTCTACACCGATGATGAGACAACACACTGCATATGAGTTAGTCAAGGACCCAGTCTGACCACACACTGACCAAGGAGCTTACGTGGCATACATGTGGAGCAGAACTCACATGATCTCATGCACCGATGACAAGACAACACACTGCACATGATTCAGTTTAGGACTGAGTATGACCACACGCTGACCAAGGAGTTTACGTGGCATATGCGTGGAGCAGAACTCGCACAAACTTTGCTTTTCTCATGCACCGATGACAAGACAACACACTACACATGAGTTAGTCAATGACCCAGTCTGATCACATGCTAACCGAGGGGCTTACGTGACACCCACGTGACAACAAGCTCATTGCCTATAAATTTCATGGAACATTCAACATTTCTCTCTAACAAGTATATTAAGAGACTGAAGAGAGTTTCAATTTCGATAAAGTTTCATCTAACAAAATCGTGTTCATTAAAGAACTGAGTGTTTACAATTCATTTAGTGATAGTGTTAGTTGGGAGATTATAGTGTCTGCACCATCCCTTTCAAGGGAGTTTCACTTTTTCATTTGAAGAAATGGATCGAATATGAGGCAAGTTTTGCATACTAGAGGCCAATCACGAGGGTGTTATACTTTTAACCTTCGTTACATGATGTTTGTGTTCAAGAGTGGGTGGAGCTAACAACGTACCTACATGTTGAAGAGATGATACATTGGCATCTGCAGTTTCCTCAACATGTGACTTTGGAATTGGTCATCAAATTGATGAAGCTTGAGCCACCCAACGTTGAGATTTCCATAAAACAAAGTGAGGGAATACAAGATCCTCTTCACCCTCTACAAGATCAAGCATTTTTAAGTTTGTTGTAAAGTGTTAAAACTTTGGATTAATTCCTATGGTTGGCTTATGTATCTTTTTTTTTATGACTTATGTTTGTTGCGCTCTCTAATTTCTAGTATAATTTGTGGTATGTATCTTTTTCTTAAATTAATTATTCCACTTTAGTTTTTGTTTGATTTTTTGTTTCCTTGAATTTATAACTTCATTTGATTTACTACTATTCTCTATTTATTGTTTTCTTCGAGTTCAATTCATTGCCCACTCCCTTATAATTTTATGAAGGTGATAAACAAAGTTTATGAAATGACCTAAGTTATAAGTTTTGTAAGATGTAATTTTCTAATTTTTTTCCCCACTTCGGATTAATTTTTTTTCAATTTAACAACATATTTAACACTTAAATTTGTTATCATTTGGTTACCATAAAAATTATATACCAGCATCAAAGATCATGTTAAATAATGTTATGAAAGTGGTAAAAAAAGCTCATGAAACGGCCAAAGTGATATGTTATGTAACATGTACTTTTTTTTATTTTTTTTCGTACCTTGGATTTTTCTTGCTGATAAGATTCATTTGTACCACGTCCTGACAGACGTTGTCCTACGTGATAGTAAAAAAGCAATGACCAAGATCAAATCTACACACATCAACAACCAAGATAAATTCCACCTCATCCTATGGTCCAAGTCACAACACAAAGGCCATTGTTCATGATAAGATTCCTTTGTACCATGCCATGATACACACTGCCCTAGGTGATAGTAAAAAGCAATGACGAAGACCAAATCCTCATACATCAATGACCAAGATCAGCTCCACCTCATCCTACGATCCAAGTCACATCATAGAGGTTACTGTTCATGATAAGATTCCTCTGTATCATTTCCTAACACACAATGTCGTAGGTGACAATAAAAAACAACGGTTAAGATCAAATCGCCATACATTAACAACCAAGATCAACTCCACCTCATCCTATAGTCCAAGTCATAGTACAAAGGTTACGCATCATGATAAGATTCCTCTGTACCACGCCTTGACACACACTACTGTAGGTGACAGTAAAAAATAATGGTCAAGATCAAATCACCTTACATTAACGAACAAGATCAATTCCACCTCATTTGATGGTCCAAGTTATAACACATAGACCATTGTTACCATGCCTTGACACACACTGCCTTAGGTAATAGTAAAAAGCAACAACCAAGATCAACTCGTAAAGCATACAAACTATACACACTTACCTCTATATATAGTGTCATTTGTAACTTCTCGTTTGGAACACATTTAGAGAAATATTACTAACTTTAATTGTATTTTATGTATTTGAAAAAAAGAAACTACAATCGTCGACAATGTTGTTATGGAAACAAGCTAAGCATAGGTCTTCCTTTATAAGAACAATGGTAATATTCTTATGTCCATGTTTACCTAAATTCTCTATTATTGCAGGACCCTAATGATAGTTTTGTGTCTTCATACTATCACTCAATGTCAAAGCCACACCCTCTAGTTGTTCCTATATTAGAGGAAGTTGGCTTTAGGGGAGTGACAAGATTAAGACATCTAACAATTGACCACACTCTAGTCACGACTTTAGTGGAGAGATAGAGACCTGAAACACATACATTTCATCTACCCATAGGTGAATGGAGCATCATATTAGAAGATGTTACACTACAACTTGGGCTATGAGTGGATGGCCATCCGATCATTGGACCACGATGTTCAATTGGGAAGAGATGTGTGACATGTACTTGGGAATCGTTCCAACAAATGATGAAACCCTCATTAGAGGAATGGTTAAACTAAAGTGGCTAAGAGATAACATGTTGCCACTCCAATAGGAACCATCAGAGGACCAAATGCATGCTCATGCTAGGGCATATATATTAGGGTTAATTGAAGGTGTTTTGATGCTTGACAAAATAGGTAACAAAGTACACCTCATGTATTTACAGTTATTGACTAATTTACGTAGAACCAAGCGATATAGTTGGGGTTCTATGTGTTTAGCTATTGTGTACAGGGAAATGTGTAAAGCAACCGATGTTAGGACAAAACCAATAAGAGGTTGTGCTTCACTATTACAATCATGGGCATGGCATCGCATGCCACATATTGCACCAATTAGTCGTTTACAACCAACATATCCATTTGTGTGTAAATGGAGTGGGGGCATGTTTTAAAACTTTCAAAATGTACCACATAATCATTTGGTTGGGTACCGAGTAAGGATTGATCATATTCAACCTCATAAGGTGAACTCAGATAACACTTTTATTATTAAATATATGTTTCAAATTAATTTTACTAACTACTTACTCATAACTTCGTTGTAGTTTTTATGGACACCATATCAAGGGTTAGAACCATCAATAGTACTGACACAAGCATATCAAGATTCACATTTGTGGACATCTTGCACAACCATAATTTGTTTTGCAGTTGTGGAGTGGCATCAGTCTAATCAGGTCAAGCTTCAATTTGGTTTATTTCAGGAAGTCCCTTCTCAATCACAAAATCTAGACAACCTCCACAAAATTGACATGCAGGGGAGACCTGATGAAAATTGGCAAATAAGGCATGCCGAATGGATCAATATATGGAACAACAGACGAGACCTTGTACTACCAAGTTACCATTGCAAGGGTCTTTCTATCACACAAGAGAATACATGTTGAACATTCAAGGACTTGATGTTAGACTTGATGGACATAAAGCTTGTTGATTTTGATGATGATTCAAGAACTTAAGATCGTAGAGAGTTGAAGACTTGTTTTATAGTGTAATAACTCTGTTTTGATTAGATTGAGTATGTAATATTAGAGTTTGAGATAGCCGGTACATAGTCTACACCTTAGAAGCTTCAAAAAGCTCAATTTTATCAAAGTGCCTCAGCTTTAATCGATTAAATGGTGAAATAATCGATTAAAACAGTGAGAAAAACCATTTTCCGTATTTGCTCACTGGTTTAATCGATTAACACACATGTTAATCGATTAACAGGCCTGTTAACCAATTAACAGGTCTTTTAATCAATTTAAACAAATAGTTTTGGGGTTCTGTTGATTTTGGCTCTGTAAAAATCGATTAACACTTCATTTAATCGATTATTTCAATCAGATTTTGATTTTTAACTTCAAATCAACCCTATTTTCGAAAACCCTAATTCCAAGACTCCTAGTTTCGAAAATCCCAATTCCCAAACCCTAATTTCTCTACTTAAACTTCTCTATGGCACTTAGAAAAGAAGAACAACCTTTTTCATACAAAAGTTAAGTGTTGTGAGTGCCAGAGAACTGTTTGTTGCAAGAAAAAGGGGCTTTTGGAACCTGGTGTGGGCTAGAAGCGATAAGAATCACTAAGTGGAGTTCTTAGTGGATTGTGTGCTATGCCGTCTCTAGGGAAAGCTGTTTTTCATCTCTTGTGGATTTCAAGAGAGGTGTTTTCTTTACTTTATCTTTTCCATTGTAATCTGTTTGTAATAATTGTGATTATAGTGACAGCGTTAATCCTCTGTTTGAGCGATTAGCAACTGGACGTAGGGTCTTTTGATCCGAACCAATATAAATCTACTGTGTAAGACTCTATCTCTATCTCTATTTATATTTACACAATTTTTAATCGGTAAAATTTGGGGAAAATTTTGAAAACCTATTTTTTGTTAAGAAACCAATTCACCCCCCCCCCCCTCTTGGTTTTTGTCCGACCACGCGAACATTCCGCTGCGTGATTCTAACAATACATGGAATGGTACACTGCCAATTCCATTTATTTATTTATTGTCTACCAGAACTACTTTAAGATCTAAGAAACCAACAACATGCACAACCAATCACACACATTTGAAACTAGCTCATCCACTACATCATCATTTCATATGCCTTCACACCAACTGTTCACAAGTACTTCCTACTAGACACCTTCAACACAACCGCCAATGGATCCTACTCGAATTTCTTTTTCTTCAAGCTCAAATGATTTTTTCTCAAATTTATTTGGTGAAAATGCTATAACACCATCATATGCCCATGATTATATGCAATCAATCTACCCACCACAGTATCATCATGAAGGAACTAGTTCCTTTGTCTTCCTTCCCCATGAACCACCTGAACAACAACCACTGCAACAACCACCACAAGAAGGACCACCAATAAAAATATCAAAGAAGAAATCCACGACATAATAGACGATGTCCTTGTTGTAGAACTGGTCACCATTATGGAACTAGTTTAACTTTTCTGTAAACTTTTGTGTAATGCACAATAATTGTACTTTAACTTTTTCTGCAATGTATATTAACTTTTTTGTAATATATTATAAATGTGTTATATTTCTGTAATATATTTTGTTGAACATTCAAGGACTTGATGTTGCACTTGATGAACATGAAGATTGTTGATTTTGATGATGATTCAAGAACTCAAAGACTTAGAGTGTTGAAGACTTGTTTTGTATTGTAATAACTCTGTTTCAATTAGATTGAGTCTATAATATTAGAGTTTAAGATGGCAGGTACATGATGCGCACCTTAGAAGCTTCAAAAAGCTCAAATTTATCATCCAGGCTC
>OY731403.1:55721195-55734814 GCA_963425845.1 Sphenostylis stenocarpa
AAGATAAAGATAAGAAAACACCTCTCTTGAAATCCACAAGAGATGATGAACAACCTTTTTCATACAAAAGTTAAGTGTTGTAGTGCCAGAGAACTGTTTGTTGCAAGAAAAAGGGGTTTTTGGAACCTGGTGTGGGCTAGAAGCGATAAGAATCACTAAGTGGAGTTCTTAGTGGATTGTGTGTTGTGCCATCTCTAGGGAAAGTTGTTCATCATCTCTTGTGGATTTCAAGAGAGGTGTTTTCTTATCTTTATCTTTTCAATTGTAATTTGCTTGTAACAACTTGATTATAGTGACAGCGTTAATCCTCTGTTTGAGTGATTAGCAACTCGGACGTAGGGTCTTTTGATCCGAACCAGTTTAAATTTCCGTGTAAGATTCTCTTCTCTTCTCTATTTACATTTACACATTTTTTAATCGGTAAAATTTGGGGAAAATTTTGAAAACCTAATTTTTATTAAGAAACCAATTCACTCCCCCCTCTTGGTTTTTGTCCGACCACGCGAACATTCTGCTGCGCGATTCTAACATATTTATCAATTTCTTAAAATATAACAAAATTAACTAAATTTTAAATAACAAGAAAAATTATTAAATGTTATTTTATAAAATATTTATATCTAATTATTTAATATTAAAAGTTAAACACGATAAAACTCCTTTGTACTAGACACTAAGACATGTTGCCCAATATCTTAGCAAAAACTAATGGTTAAGATTATATCACAAAACATCAACAATCAATATGTAATCAGCACTGTCCAAAACCAACCTAGGGATGCATGAAATATTGTTCAAGATAAGACTCCTCTATATTACACACTAATGCACACTGCCTAATATGTACATTGTCCAAGACCAACATCAAAATATTGTTCAGGATAAGATTTTTCTGTATCATATACTATTCAAGGTGTAAACAAAAAGTAATGGTCAAAATCTAATCCTCATAGATCAACGATTCACATTTAACACACATTGCCTAATATGTACACTGTCTAAGACTAACCTTAAAATACTATTCAGGATAAGATTCTTTTGTACTATATATTGTTCAAGGTGTCAACAAAAATTAATGGTCAAAATTGAATCCCCAAAGATCAATGATCCATATTTAACACACACTGTCCAACGTCAAAGCCAAGTAACCATTACGCTGTCTAAGCCCCAAATCAAAATACAAAGTACAATAATTTATTATGGGGGCATTTTTGTCTACATAATATAGTAAATGACATATATAAATTTAGGTTTGGTCTCATAAAAAATTCGCCCACTCATCTTGCCTATCAACACTCATATTCAATCTTTGTGTTTTTACTCTTCAAATTCAGGTTTGATAACTCTTATCTTGCAGTAGTGTTTGCAAATGGGAAATCGCAACAAATGAGGATGGGGTGTACTTTCAATGTGCATCTCTGATTGATGTCGTACTCAGTCAAATAATTAAAACAGATAAATGTAGTATTAGGAAGCTTTCCTAGGTTGTCTCCCAAAGACCACGAATTTCTATCAAAGCTTATCAATTTTTCGAATTAGAACAATAACAAAAAGGGGGGTTTTTCAAAATTAAAATATTAGATGAAACAAAATAAAAGAAGATTATAAAAATGTGGATTAAAAACATATTAGAATGTAATTGATTTCCCGATTCCAATGCAATGTCACTTATCCTAGGTTACAAAATTAATTTGAAATTAACCAACTAAGCGAAGATAAATCCCAAATTATATTCCAATCCAAAATTAATCAACTAAGCGAAGATTAATGTCAAATTAGCTTTAACCCTTATTCCAATATGAAATTAACCAACTAAGCGAAGATTAACCCCAAATTATCCTTAACCCTTATTTCAATATGAAATTAACCAACTAAGTGAAGATTAACCCCAAATTATCCTTATACAATTAAGCATTGCATACATCACATAATCTCATCTCTAACACAGAATTAAGCAAACTGTGATATTAGTTTCAGTTTATTAAGCATAAACAGATTATAATTCAATACTGAGATTAGAAGATGAAGAGTTAAGAGAACAAATGAAATGAAATTGAAGAACAAAACCTCAAAGATCTCCTTGCATTCTCCTCAGAAAATCAATACAAAGATTTAGCTATCCATGGAAAATCGACAACGCAGAAGAAGAGACATAATTAAAATTGAAACAAAAATTTAAAATAATGACATAAGAGTAAACAAACTTGAATACAAATTGCAGAGATGAAAGGCGACTACGTGGCTATTGTGTGGTGTCATTATCCCTTAACCCTACATCTCTAACACATAAATAACCCTAACCCTAATCTTAATTTAGGTTTTGGGCCCAATTGGTCCACAAAACACATCATAAGTTAGCTTCAGTGCATATCCATCAACTTCAAACACATGCAGTATTTTCAATACTTATCGAAATGAAGCGATTATGGTTTCCTTTGAAAGCCTTTTGAGTAAGATTTAAAACGCCACCGTTTCTACTATTTTTGAAGGTCTAATGAATTTAGGAGACTTAAATTACTATAACATGTCCATTGGGCCTGCCTGGTGCACTTGACTTGTTTTGGATAATTTATGTAAAATCCAATTTAGCTTCGAATTGAATGATTCTAGATCCTCTAAAAATCTGAATGTGTCAAATTTATAATCCTTTTAGAATTATGATTTTTAGAGCTCTGTAGAAAAAATGATAAATAAAATAGTGAACCAATGCTAGTTTAAGTATAGAATAAAATATGACATTTAGCCCAATTTTCCAAGCCCAAAATTGTTTTAAACTGTAATATGGCATCTGGCCCAATCTTCTAGGCCCCAAAATGCTTTAAACTGTCCTGAAAATAATAATGAGCAAAAATTAGATCAAGTAGATTCAAATTAATTAAAATATGAATTATTAACCCAATGAAGCCCAATTAATAAAAATTCACTAATAATAGAAAGTTAAGCCCAAAACACTAATTAAAATAACTTCAGGAAAGGAAAAAAAATATGAGAATATAATGACTCATCAATCTCCTAAACTTTTTCGAATTTCACACAATTACACATTTATCATTTTGAAGGAAAAAATATGCATTTCTTTAGGGATTCTAGGGAGGTGTTCATCCCTAGTGGGATTCTAAGGAGGTTATTGTCTTTTGAATTAGTTTACTTTTGATTTGTTCAGAGGAGGTGTTCATCCCTAGTGGGATTCTAGGGAGGTGTTCATCCTTAGCGGGTTTCTAAGGAGGTGATTGTCTTTTGAATTAGTTTACTTTTTGCTGAGTTAATTGTAATTTGTGAACTGAATTTAAAAGATAGTAAATTGGGGTCACTCTTGTGTTAATAGTTGACTAGGAACTGGATGTAGGGTTGGTTATTTCCCTTATATCTTTTTCACTGCATTACTCTCCTTACAACCCTTATTTTTATCTCTATTTGTCTCTATCTTATTGATATTTTATCTCTCTGGTTATATCGCTTCTGCTTTATCTTTATTCAATTTGATAATTAAAATTGAATTAATAAATATTGGACATCTTAAAACAAATATTTAATTTGGCATCTATTTTAATTTGTGCATCTATTCACCCCCCCTCTAGATGCCATTTGTCTAACATTAGCTAGAACAATGTTAAATGAAAATAATCTTCCAAAATATTTTTAGGTCGATGTTGTGTCAACTGCATGTTATGTGTTAAATAGGATTTTAATAAGACCTATTTTGAAACTCACTCCCTATGAAATTTTCAAAGGTAGAAAACCAAATATTTCTCATTTTAAAGTTTTTGGTTCCAAATGCTATGTTTTAAACAATGGTAAAGATAACCTTGGAAAATTTGATTCTAAGGCTGATGAAGCAATATTTTTAGGCTATTCTTTAAATAGTAAATCATATAGAGCATTTAATAGGAGAACATTGCATGTAGAAGAATCTGTTCATGTAACGTTAGATGAGTTTTTGGACCTTGAGGAGAACCCTCTTGAGTCAAGAAAAGATTTTATAGATATTGAAGAAGCACAAATTGTAGCAGAAAAGAAACATGTTCAGTCATAGGAAGACCAAATGGAAGATCTTAGAAGGAGTTTAGAAGAACACACTATTTCTGAATCTTAACCAGTTCAAGATCTACCCAAAGAATGGCGTACACCAAGAGGACTCTCACTAGACAATGTTATTGGAAATGTAGATCAAAGAGTCACAACAAGAAGCAGAGTGAATAACTTCTGTATGGATGTAGCTTTTGTTTCACAAGTGGAGCCTAACAGTATTGATGAAGCCTTACAAGATGAATACTGGATTCAAGCTATGCAAGAAGAATTAAATCAGTTCAAGAAAAATGAAGTTTGGGATCTAGTACCAAGAAAGAAGTCAATGCAGGTTATTGGAGTTAAATGGGTGTACATGAACAAGCTAGATAAGCAGGGAAATATCACAAAGAATAAAGCAAGATTGGTTGCAAAAGGATATAGTCAAGAAGAAGGAATTGATTATGATGAGACATATGCACCGGTAGCAAGATTGGAAGTTATCCAGATTCTACTAGCCTATGCATCTATCATGAAATTCAAATTATATCAAATGGATGTAAAGATTACATTCTTAAATGGATACATCAAAGAGGAGGTGTGTGTGTGTCAACCTCCTGGCTTTGAAGATTATCAACATCCAGATCATGTTTATAAATTGAAGAAAGCTCTGTATGGACTCAAACAAGCACCTAGGTCATGGTATGAACGTCTAAGCAATTTTTTGGTGAGTCACAACTAGAAGAGAGGTAAAATAGATCAAACTTTATTCATAAAAGAGCATAAGAAAAATATTATTATAGTTCAAATTTATGTTGATGATATAATCTTTGGCTCAACTAACAATGATCGTTGTCAAGAGTTTGCCAAGATAATGTAGGGTTAGTTTGAGATGTCGATGATGGGTGAACTAACATTCTTTCTAGGACTGCAAATCAAATAGAAAACTGACGACATCTTCATTTGAGAACAAAACAGTTTTCTCTAAGATTCTTTTGATTTCTCTATTTGACACTTCTACTTGCCCATTTTTTTGTGGATGATAAGGTGATGCAACTTTATGCCTAACCCCATAATGCTCCAGACATTTTTGAAGTTGATTATTGCAAAAATGTGATTCTCCATCACTGATCAAAACTCTAGGTGTGCCAAATCTACAAAATATATTATTCTTTAAAAAATTTATCACAGTTTTGGCATCTGCTTTTGCGGCTGCTACTGCTTCCACCCACTTAGACACATAGTCAACTGCTACTAAGATGTACTCATTGGAGAATGGAGATGGAAAAGGGCCTACAAAATTGATTCCCCAACAATCAAATACTTCTACTTCCAACATGATATTTAGGGGTATTTCATGTCTTCTTGAGATTCTTCATGTTCTCTAACAATTATTACATTGTTGGACATAGTTATGGGCATCCTTGAACAAGGTAGGCCAGAAAAAATCAGATTAGAGGACCTTTGCAGTAGTCCTCACTCCATTAAAATGCCCACCATAAGGAGAATTGTGACAATGCTAGAGAATGTTTCTGGCTTCCTCATTTGTTACACACCTTCTCAACAAGTTATTACTCCCTACTTTGAAAAGATAGGGATCATCCCATACAAAATAGTGTGCATCCTTAAAAAACTTCTTCCTTTGATGGCAAGTAAAATCTTCTGGAACAACCCCTGCAGCTTTGAAATTTGCCATGTCAACAAATCATGGCCTGCCTCTCTTGAATAGCAAATAGTTTTTCATCTAGAAATTCATCTCTGATATCCTGCTCTTTCGAAGTCACCTCTTCATTAATCAATCTGGATAAATGATCCACCACAAGATTTTCACTACCTTTTTTATCTTTGATTTCGAGATCAAATTCTTGTAGCAGCAATACCCATCTTAGTAATCTTGGTTTGGAGTCTGATTTAGCAAGAAAGTATTTGATAGTTGCATGATCAATGTACATAACAACTTTTGATCCTATCAAATAAGATCTAAATTTTTCTAAAGCGAATACAATTGCAAGCAATTCTTTCTCAGTTGTTGCATAATTGATTTGAGCTTCATTCAACACCTTGCTCGCATAATGAATAACATGAAAGGCCTTTGCTTTTCTTTGACCAAGTACAACCCCTACAACATAGTCACTGGCATCACAATTCAACTCAAAATTTAAATTCCAATCAGGTGCTGTAATATGGGGGTTGAACACAATTTCTCCTTTATAGCTAAAGAGGCTTTGAGACATTCTTCATCAAAGCAAAACTTTGTATCTTTGTTCAACAAATTGCTAAGAGGTTTTGCAATCTTAGAAAAGTCTTGGATAAATCTTCTATAAAATCTTGCATGTCCTAGGAAGCTCCTTATGTCTTTCACATTGATTAGAGGTGGTAGTTTGGAAATAACTTCCACCTTTGCTTGATCCACTTCAATACCCCGAGATGAGATCTTGTGTCCTAACACAATACCTTTCGTGATCATGAAATGACACTTTTCCCAATTTAGCACCAAATTTGTCTCCATACATCTCTTCAGTACCAGATCCAAATGTTGCAAACATAAATCAAATGATGGCCCAAATACTAAAACATCATGCATAAAGATTTCTATGCAGCTTTCAACAAGGTCATAAAAGATAGCAGATATGCATCTTTGGAAAGTGGTTGGAGCATTACACAACCCAAATGGCATTTTTCTATAAGAAAAAAGACCAAAAGGACATGTAAAGGCAGTCTTTTCTTGATCTAAAGGATCCATCACAATCTGATTGTAACCAAAATATCCATTTAAGAAGCAATAAAATGCTTGACCTGCTAATCTTTCAAGCATCTTATCCATGAAGGGTAATGGGAAATGGTCTTTTCTTGTGGCTTGGTTGAGTTTTCTGTAATCAATACACATTCTCCATCCATTGACTGCTCTTTGGGAATTAATTTGTTCTCTTCATTGCAAATAACTGTCATCCCACCTTTCTTAGGGACAACCTGCACATGACTCACCCAACTACAGTTAGAAATGGGGTAAATCATACTGCTTCAAGAAGTTTCAGCACCTCTTTTTTAACAACCTCCTTCATAGTAGGATTGAGACGTCTTTGGGGTTGTGCAACAGGTATGTAATCTTGTTCCATGTAGATCCTATGCATACAATAGGATGGACTTATACCTTTCAAATCTGCTAATTTCCACCCTATGGCTCTCATATTATTCTGTAGAATTTCTATTAGTTTCATTATCACTGATTTATATCTCTCTTCATCAAGAAATACATACTTCAAGTGTGGGAGCAACAATTTTAACTCAACTTTGTTTTCTTCAATTTTCTCTTCTTTTCCCAAGTCTTCAATCTTGGCACTGTGGGGTGACATCTCTTTTGCTTTATCCAACTATATTTGGCATTCCTTCACTTCTGAATCTTCTTCCATGTCAAAAGTGTAGCATCCTTCCATCAATGCTTTCTCTAAAGGGTCTGACTTGTATACTTGCTTTTTAGTTGAGTGAGTAACTCCTCCAAAGTGTTTATTCTGAAACAATCTTGATTGTCTTTCGGATGTTGTACAACTTCAAACAGATTAAAAATTAACTTCATCATCTTCAACTCTAACTTTAAACTTGCCATTATCAACATCTATAATCACTTTTGCAGTCTTCATAAATGGCTTTCGCAGGATCAATGGGACTTCCACATCTTCCTCCATGTTCATAATCACAAAATCAACAGGAAATATGAATTTGTCCACTCTAACTAAAACATCTTCTACTACTCCATAAGGAATCTTTATTGATCTGTTAGCCAGTTGCAAAGTCATTCTAGTTGGTCTAACATCCAAGTCTCATATTCTTTTGAACATAGATAATGACATGAGGTTTATACTGGCCCCTAAATCAAGTAATGTTTTTCCCACCGGTAATGCACCATTGGTAACAGGGATAGTAAAACTATTAGGGTCTTTGAATTTTTTTAGCAAGGATTTTTAAAAATTGCACTACACCCTGCTTCCAGTTCTATTGTCTCTTCTTCAGCAAATCTTCTCTTTTTGGTGATGAGTTCTTTCATGAATTTGGCATATGTTGGCATTTGCTCCATGACTTCCACAAAAGGTATATTGATCTGCAACATTTTGAAAATGTCCATAAATCTGGTGAATTGTCTTTCTTTGTCTATTTTTGAAGGAGCCTTGGGGTATGGTAACTTCTTCAAAAGTGGCTTTTGACTCCCTCCTTTTTCTTGGGTAGATTCATTCTTACTGCTCTCCCCTCTTTTTATCTTTTGTTTTTCTTCTCCCTCTTCGTTATTCTTATTAGGGAGATGTCCTTCTTTATTACTCTCCTCTTCTCGCCCTTCTTCTTCTTTTCCCATAACCTCTTCTTTAATAGTTAGATTTGTCTCAATCCCCTTACCTACAACTTTTCCACTCCTTGTAGTTATTGACTTGTGTCGCTGTCGTCAAAACGAGGCGGTCGGAGCGATGCGATGGTTTCGACTTTCCATTTTTCGCGTTTTTATTGGTGTGATTACAATGCCTTTAGGTTGTCTGATAACCGAGCTGAACCTAGGGGCGAGGTTTTCGAAAATGCGTTCTTGGATTGTCCAATAACCGGGTTAAACCAAGAACTAGATTTTGAAGGGTTCTTCTGGAGTCGCCACCGACGTTTTTACCGGAAACATCGGAAAAGGAGTTAAAAGGTGTTGGTTTTCGAAAAACCAACTTTGGTCATTAGAACCAGAGTTGGGTAAGGGAGTTAGTTACGTGTAAGGGAAGTGTTAGTTCCCTTACGACGCCCCTTTCGGGTTCCCTATGATGGGCTAGCTACTTTGGATAAATAAAAAAACCAGTGAAAAATATGCTTTTACCCTTTATTTTGCGGAATTTAAAATTATGACTACATGGCCCTAGTTTCTATTGCATAATTAAAATTAAAGCGGTAAAGTAGAGAGAGAGAGAGAGAGTAGAAACCTCCGAAGCAAGCTTTCTATTAATTCTTTGGAAAATAGGGTGCTTTTTGGCAGCCCTTCACTCTTTTACAGTGCCGGAATCTCTCAAAAACGCTATAAAACACTCTAGAAAGCTCTCAGAAACTCCAGAAATGCTTCGGAGGGATTCTAGAAAGAGAATTTGAAGAAAAGTCTAGAGAGAGAATGAAAGAACTGTGTGAAATGAGGGGAATGACACTCCTATTTATAGGGATTCGTGCCTGTCAGGTCGAGACGAGCTGTCTCATCTGACAAGGTCGAGACAGCCGTCTCGCCAAACGAGACGGCGGTCTCGCCATTTGTGCAAGGCGAGACGGCGATCTCGACCTTAAAAGGCGAAAATCCTTATTTTTGAGCCAAAAATCCTTCCTATCCTAGTATGGGGCCTAATAGTCTCTCCTAGTGGCTTCTTAGGCTTCATCCATCTTCGAATAGAAGGTCTTCTGGTCTTTATTATGAGGCCAGGCAAGATTAGGGGTCTACAGCTGCCCCCCCTTTACTGACCAGTCGGCTGTTGGCCTGTTGTGCCAAGAAGAACGACTGGAAGGTAAAGGAGTTGACCCTCTTGCCTGGTTAGCCTTCAGATGTTCTGTCTTGCGGATGTTGATCGTCTGGGGAAAATTTTTGTTGTGCACCTCCAGGATACTCCTTCTGACGGTAGCTGATCCCTTTGGTTGACACGAGGTAGAACCTCAGGATACTCCTTTTGACGGTAGCCGATCCTTCGATTGATGGGTATAAACCCCCCATCAGGCTGGTAGTTGCAGTCCGTTGTGTGTTGGACTGGATGGGTATGAACCCCCCATCAAGCTGGTAGTTTGCAGTCCGCTGTGTGTTGGACTGGATGGGTATGAACCCCCCATCAGGCTGGTACAGTCCGTTGTGTAGGACTGGTGGTGGTAGCGGCTTACTGCTCAGGTGGCTCATACGCCCCATGTTGAGATGTGTTTTCTTGTTTTTGATTTGTGCGTCCGGTCCGCGCCGGCGGATTTTGTTGGTGTTCATCCAGTCTTGTCGGTTGCTGAGGATTCTTTGTTTTTGATCTTTTGATGGTGATCACCCAACTCTTGCTGGTTGGTTGGGTGGGCTTTGTTTGTGGTTTGACTCTTGCTTGGTTGGTCAAAGTTTTTTGTTGGTCAAGGTGGTTGACTTTGTTTCAATCCTGCCTTTTTTCTGCGGTTTTATCTCTTTTTTCTCGCGATTCTGGATTTTGGCTTTTTTCTTGAGCGTAAGTCTTTTTACTCTTTATCTTCTTTTGATTATGCTGACTTTTGGAAGGGATAAAAAGATGCATGGAATAAAATTTTTATTTATGAAAGATTTTATTACAGCAACCCTATTCTATAAGTGCTATCCCTAAGACTATGGGCTATCGTCTGGAGACGATCCATAGGAGGGGAATTGCTGGTACATATGTCTCCGGAACTCTGCTTGGTCCCGGGCATCATCGCGGTACTCTTGTTGGAATGTTGCCCAGTCTTGCCTCATCCCTTCCTGATACTGGTATATCGTCTCCAGTCTGGTGTCGAAGGCTTCTTGTCTTAGGGATATTTGTTCTTTCCTTATAGACATCTGCTCGAATTGCTGGGGCAGATCGTGGATGTTGCGGTTTACGCCAACAAAGTCGTCTGTGTACTATTGCTGATGCTGATGCTGCTGTTGTGGCTGTTGGAAATCGGGAGGTGTAGGGAGATCGTGCATTGCCACGATGTCCTGGAGGTCCAAGGAGAAATCCAGCGATGGGTGGAGGACCAACTGGATTCCGCGGCGCATGAGCATCCCCATGCTGACCAGTATCGACCCGTTGATAGAATCGGGCCATTGACTGGAGGCCAGTTCTTCCCGGCCACTGCACCCCCATTTTTCTACCAGGGGGGTGATGAGGGGGGCCATGAGGATAGCTCCCACTGGCCTACTCCCGAAGTCCTTAAGGGCCTTCAGGAAGAAGTAGTCAGGGTTGCATCGACGTCTCTGGCACATGCAGTAAAGGACGAAGAGGTTGGGGAGTGTTACCTTTCCCTGACTCTCCTTCCTGCCATGGATGGTCCCCGCCAGCAGCTTGTGGCAAATGCGGAGGGTCGGGGGGAGTGCTGAGCCCTTCATCAGTGTGGGCAAGGTGGGTGCCCTGGTGAGCTCCTCCCACATCTCGCCGGTGTTGAGGTTGGTGGGGCGTGCGCAGATGGCCTCCTGGTATTCCCGGGTCAGCACGTCTTTGGGCCGGACGAATCCAATAGACACGTTGAATTCGTCCATGGTGGTGGTCCGACACATCCCACCCATAAAGTATGTCACCATCTTCATTGGTGACAGACCTGGGATCATGGCAGGAGTTTCGGCGTAGGAGATGGAGGCCAGGAACTCCATCACTGCTTGAGGGTACACATGGGTGGGGGGAGACTGCAGGAAGAAGCCCCATCCAATGTTGTCGATGTTGGCCCGGACGTCGTCCTCCCATCCAAATTCGGCGAGGATGCCGAAGTCTAACTTGAGCATGGGGTGCCATGCGTACCCCCTGATATGCTCTAGGCGAGCCTGGTGTAGCGGTGAGAGCCGTGCGGGGTCTTGAGGAGTAGGTGCTGAGGAACTACTAGGGCCAGTAGGTCCTCTTCTCTTCCTTGACTGACTTCCACGAAAAATTTTGTCGAGAAGGTGCTTGGAAGTGATAGATCTGAGAGTTGGAGTGCAGAGGAGTTGTGGAGAGCCTCAAGACCCCTCCCCTATTTATAGGGAAAAAATCAAATCCGGGACCGCCGTCTGGGAAGTCGAGACGGCGGTCTCATTTTTGTGAAGGTCGAGACGGCCGTCTGGGAAGTCGAGACGGCGGTCCCGTTTTGCTTGGAGACCGAGACGACGGTCTGGGAATTCTGGACGGCCGTCTCGAATTTCAGGTTTTTTTTTTTTGTTAAAAGCAAATAGGACCTGGTTCAAAAACATTTTATGCATGCAATGTTTTTATGTTTGATGTCCTATAATGCCTATTTTAGTTAGTTTTTTCAGAAGGATTTATCTGACGTGTCTTGTAGCGCCGGATGTCCTCTGATCTGAATTTTTGCGTTTGGTTGTACCATGCCGGACTTCTTATGACCGAAGGGTAGCTTGTTTTTCCTTTTTCTCTCTTTTTGTAGAGAACTTTTTGTCATGTAGTGTCCCTTTTTCTTCACTCTAGGGGTTTCAATCCTCTTGTTGACTATACGCCTCCATATTCCCAAATTAATTATTAGAATATTGTTGTGAGGGTCAAGAGAAGAGAAGTAAAAAGGTAAATTCAATGGCTTGTGTTTTAGAAGGTTATTTTTATTCAGAAAAAGGTTTTGTAAGAACGGCTGGCCAAGGTTAGGCTTAGGTGTTTAAGTTTTTTGTCTAAGCAAGCGTTTGCCCCTTTTTTTGTATTTGCGCCTTAGTTTTGTTTCCATTTCTTTTCTATGGCTGATTGATTTCCCTAGATCGCCCTTTGGGTTTTCGAACTAGGATATTGTGCTTTGGCCCTATCTTTTGTCTAGGTTCCTTTCTTTTTTTTTAGGGAATCCTAGCGGACCTTATTTTGTAACCCTAACTTTTGCCTAGGCTACCCTTTATTTTTGTTCGGGTATCCTACCAGGTTGACCCTATCTTTTGCGTAGCCCCCTTAGTAGGTTTCCTACCGGGTTTTTTTTGGCCTTTGGCTTCTACAGTTTTTTTCTTTTCTCTTTTTTTTTGTGTATTTATTTTTTGTTCACAATATTGGCGAGGCATGACTTTTTTTTTTATGGTGAAGTGAAATCTTATTTGGTGCTTCTAATCAACTAGCTTGACTGTGTTGGCAATGGCGAATTTTTGGTTATTTGGATGCGCTTTTTATTCTTCTTTTTCTTTTTCCGTTTACTTAGACAGGGTTATTGTGAGGTCTAGTCAGAAATAGTAAGAAAAGAAGCAGATAGTAAGAAGCATTCTTTATTAATTAATAAGGGAATATGTGCCCTAAAATGCCCGGGGGTCGGGCTAGCCCCGGGGGATAATCTCTAACAATCATGGGGTTTACATCCCTTAAATGAAGAAAAAGATTTCCTAATGACTAGGGTAGCTCTTGACACTTGCACACCTCCATTTCGGAAAATTTGCTTGAGTGTGCGGAGGGGAGACTTCCCTTTTCCTAGTTCTGCTCGGCCCTTAGTAGGGTCATATCCTAGGCCATGCTTGAAAGGATTATCTTGGAATTCTGGGGGTTCCCTTATGCCCTGGGAATCTGCCCCCAGTCCTTGGCCAGGATGGTAGTCGTGCTTCATCATCATGCGGGCTACCTTTGTGTTTTTGGGAAGTCTTTCTATATTGGCAATTTCAAGCGCTTGAAAAGATGTTTCAAGGGCCTCTTCAGTCGCATCTACATAAGGTTGGGTGGACGGTCCACTGATCAAGATGTCATCTTCTGCTTGGACCGTGACCAATTTGTCGTCCACTATGAACTTGACTTTCTGGTGGAGACAACTGTATGCGGGAGTAATATCCATTACGTGGAAATCGACGTTGAAGATAGGGGGTCCAACTTGGATTGGCAAATTAACTTCTCCCACTACTTCTCGTTTTGATCCGTCGAAGGCTCGAACGATAGTGCTGCTTGGGCGCAGACGGGTTCCTTGGATAGTCAACTTGTCTAGTGTGCACTTGGGCATCACGTTCA
>OY731403.1:55734914-55810467 GCA_963425845.1 Sphenostylis stenocarpa
AGCACTTTTACAAATGGAGATCCTGTAAAACTCGTCAAGGGTTAAAGCAGATGAAATAATATTTCTAGCCCTAACGTCAAATTGAGCTTTTCTATTTTCCTCCGCCGTCCATCTAGAAAATGGTTTAGGAACGTCTACTCCCTTTTCAGAAACTTTAGGAATATAGGGATTGTTTAAAATGTTAGAATCGCACAGCGGAATGTTCGCGTGGACGGACAAAAACCAAGAGGGGGGGTGAATTGGTTTCTTAACAAAAATAAGGTTTTAAAATTTTTCCCCAAATTTTACCGATTAAAATACTGTGTAAACGTGAATAGAATAGAGATAGAGTCTTACACAGGAGATTTATACTAGTTCGGATCAAAAGACCCTACGTCAAGTTGCTAATCACTCAAACAGAGGATTAACGCTGTCACTATAATCAAAGTTGTTACAAACAGATAACAATGGAAAAGATAAAGTAAAGAAAACACCTCTCTTGAAACCCACAAGAGATGAAGAATAGCTTTCCCTAGAGACGGCACAACACACAATCCACTAAGAACTCCACTTAGTGATTCTTATCGCTTCTAGCCCACACCAGGTTCCAAAAGCCCCTTTTTCCTCCAACAAACAGTTCTCTGGCACTCACAACACTTAACTTTTGTTTAAAAAAGGTTGTTCTATTTTCTGAGAGCCTTAGAGAACCTTAAGTAGATGAATTAGGGTTTGGGAATTGGGGATTTTTGGAACTTGGAGTATTGGGATTATGGTTTTCGAAAATAGGTTTAATTTGAAGTTGAAAATCAAAATCTGACTGAAATAATCGATTAAATTAAGTGTTAATCGATTATTACAGAGCCAAAATCAACAGAACCCCAAAACTCTCTGTTTTAATCGATTAAGTGCTCTGTTAATCGATTAACTGGCTTGTTAATCGATTAACAGGTGTGTTAATCGATTATTACAGTGAATAGATATAGAAAATGGTTTTTCTCACTGTAATAATCGATTATCTGATGATTTAATCAATTAAAACCGAGGCTTTCTGATAAATATGAGTTTAAGAGTAGACTATGTACCGGCTATCTTAGACTCTAATATTACAGACTCAAACTCATCAAAACAGAGTTATTACACAACAATACAAGTCTTCAACACTCTAAGTTCTTTGTTCTTGAATCATCATCAAAATCAACAAGCTTCATGTCCATGTAAGTTCAACATCAAGTCCTTGTATGTTCAACATAAAATAGCGTCCCAAACACCTCTATCAACAGACTCTAAAAAGATTTGCATTCTATCTTTCCAGAAAGGATAATTTGGACCCGCAAAAAGTGGGGGTTTGTTGATAGACGCACCTTCGGCAAACGTTTGATTTTGTCCAGCCATTCTTGAAAAATTTGAATGACTATCCAAGCAAACTCTGATACCACTTGTTGGAATCGCGCAGCGGAATGTTTGCGTGAACGGAAAAAAAAGAAGAGGGGGGTGAATTTGTTTCTTAACAAAAATTAGGTTTTAAAAATTTTCCCCAAATTTTACCGATTAAAATGCTGTGTAAACGTAAATAGGATAAAGATAGAGTCTTACACAGAAGATTTATACTGGTTCAGACCAAAAGACCCTATGTCTAGTTGCTAATCACTCAAACAGAGGATTAACGTTGTCACTATAATCAAAGTTATTACAAACAGATAACAATGGAAAAGATAGAGTAATGAAAACACCTCTCTTGAGTCACACAAGAGATGAAGAACAGTTTTCCCTAGAGACGGCACTACACACAATCCACTAAGAACTCCACTTAGTGATTCTTATCGCTTCTAGCCCACACCAGGTTCCAAAAGCCCATTTTTCCTCCAACAAACAGTTCTCTGGCAATCACAACTCTTAACTTTTGTTTGAAAAAGGTTGTTCTATTTTCTAAGAGCCTTAGAGAACCTTAAGTAGATGAATTAGGGTTTGGGAATTGGGGATTTTCGAAACTTGGTGTATTGGGACTAGGGTTTTCGAAAATAGGTTTAATTTGAAGTTCAAAATGCAAATCTGACTGAAATAATCGATTATCCCAAGTGTTAATCGATTATTACAGAGCCAAAAATCAACAGAAACCCTCAACGCACTGTTTTAATCGATTATTTTCCCTGTTAATCGATTAACAGGCCTGTTAATCGATTAACAGGAGTGTTAATCAATTATTACAAAGAGCTGATAGAGAAAATGGTTTTGCTCTCTGTAATAATCGATTATTTGACCCTTTAATCGATTAAACCCGTGAGTATTTGATAAAAATGAGTTTTTGAAGCTTCTAAAGAGTAGACTATGTACTGGCTATCTTAGACTCTAATATTACAGACTCAAACTCATCAAAACAGAGTTATTACACAAGAATACAAGTCTTCAACTCTCTAAGTTCTGTGTTCTTGAATCATTATCAAAATCAACAAGCTTCATGTCCATGTAAGTTCAACATCAAGTCCTTGTATGTTCAACATTAACATCACCCTATCCAGTGATTCGACAACGCCCCACTAAACACGAACAAGTAGACAGTAGTTAGAGTGTTAGTGCACCCGACAGGCTACCATGACACATAATAAAATAAAGACTGACCACTTATGGGATTGCCCATGCCCAATCACTCCCTAGACCAGAGGTCCAACCCCATAGACCAGAGGTCCTGTCTTACCTATTCTACTCCCCTATTTACTATCAGAGATGCTGATAGCTCGATTCTCAATCATTCATTCTCATACATTCTCTATCTCATTTGGTCTGCCATTTTCATAGTCATATTCCGCTACCAGATGCTCTTGATGGTACATTTTCAAGAAAATGACTCATAGAAATATTTCCAATATTATGTTTTGCACATCATTATTACTACCAACTGTCCTTGGTAGCAATTTAATAGAAATTTCCAAATACTTTTCTGTAAAAACTTTTATGTGACTTCCAGAAAACATTTCATGCACTATGTTTATGTCTTATATGAAACAAAACAACCTATCATCAATTAAGTACATAGAAATATTTCATTCATATATTCAAAATTTCAATTATAATTCATAATTGTTTTAAACAAGACAATTTCTATTAATAATCTATTTCGTAGGGTTCAGTGTTTTGTCCATATCTCGAGTTCTAGACCTTCTTTTAAGATGATTCCAATTGTGTTGGAAAGACAAGACAATAACCTATAACTTTGATAAATGCACTATCCTCAAATTTGAACGTTTACTGAGTAATTTTCCTAGTAAACAAAGAGGTGGTAATATACTATTTGGCTTTATCTCGCTTATACCCTTAATTTTTTTCAAAATTTCATTTATGTCCCTAGGTTGTAAAATGACCATTTTGCCCTTGAACATTTCCTATAATTCCATCCATGTCCCTAAGATAACTATTTTACCCTTGGACATTTTCTATAATTCCATCCATGTCCCTAAAATGATTATTTTACCCTTGGACATTTCTATAATTCCATGATGTTCCTAAAATTACTATTTTGCCCTTGGACATTTTCTATAATACCATCCATATCCCTAAAATGACTATTTTACCCTTGGACATTTTATATAATTCCATTCATGTCCTGAAGCCATGATGAAATGACCATTATACCCTTAGTCTTTTTAAAAATTCCATTTATGTCCCTAAGATGTGAAATGACTATTTTACCCTTGATCTTTTTCAAAATTTTCATCCTTATCCCTTTCTTCAATCTCTCGTCTAGGAAGCCATGACAAATCTCCAGATTTTCAATTTTCAAGTTTGAGGCAACCAAACTAGTTCCAAATCCAAATGAAACCCTAAATATGTTCAATTTAAGTCAAAAACAACAATTTTATTATATAATTCATCCTTAATTTTAAGAATTTCATCAACATTTCAAACTTTGCAAATGATGAATAATAATCACCAATTTCAAAATTTCAAACATTCGTATGAATAAAATTAAACGTCTAACCCATACCTGATTCCTTCAAAATCTTCTGACTCTCCTCCTTTCCTCCTTTCTCTCTTATTTTTCTTCTCAATTTGGTGCCTCTCTCTTATTCTCCAAATTGGCTGTGGTTTTTGGTGTTGGAGGGGTTTTTGATTTTGCATGATTTTCCTACACAGTTTCTTCTATTTATATACTTCTCCACCGACTTAATTTATTCTCCAAGTTCCTTCACCGCCTTAATTTCTTCTCCAAGTTTCTTCACCTCCTTAATTCAAATGTATTAAGGCCACAAGACATCACCGACCTTCTCTTTTTCTCTTTTCGTTTTTATTATTATTATTTTTATTTATTTATATATTTTTATTTTTATTTTAATATATCATTTCTTATCATAAAAAGTTTACATAATATTTATATAATAATTTGTAGGAACTTAAACAAATAATTAATTACGTAAATTGGGATGTTACAATTCTGCCCCACTAAATAAATTTTGTCCTCGAAATTTCCATCACCATTTATTCAAATAGATGAGGATACTCTGCTTTCACTTTCTCTTCTAACCCCACGTAGCATCGCTTCTAATGTCATCCTAGATAACCTTAACCAATGAAATAACTTTTCCCCTTAGATGCTTAATTCTCCTTTCTTCATTCTTACCATAACTTGGTTCAAAGGTGAGGTTTTCCTTTACCTGTACTTGATTAGGTTCCATGACATGTGTTGGATCTGAAATATACTTTCTCAATTATGACACATGGAATATATTATGAAGATTGGAGAGAAAAGGTGGTAAGGCTATCTAGTAGGCAACATTTCCAACTCGTAATTTGAAAAGGCCGAATATATTTAGGGGAAAGTTTCTTAGATTTAATAGCTCTACCAACTAATGTAATAGGTGTAACTTTCAAAATACATGATCTCCTTCCTGAAAGTCTAAAGATTTCCTTCTCTTATCAACATAACTTTTCTGTCGACTTTGAGCAGTTCTTATTAAACATACAAAGATATGAAGCTTGAAGATTTTGATGATGATTCAAGAACAAAAGACTTAAAGACTTGAAGACTTATAATCATCTGTATTTATTTGTAATAACTCTGTTTTGTCTTTTTGAGTCTGTAAAATTACAGTCCAAGATAGCCATCACATAATCCATCATCTGAAAGTTCATTTTTATCAAAACAACTCTATAATAATCGATTATCACTCAGAATAATCGATTATCATGCTTTGAAACTTGTTTTCTGAAAACCTTGCTGGAATAATTGATTATCTGGGTTGATAATCGATTATCCTAGTTTGAAAGCTATGGAATAATCGATTATCAAGCTAGATAATCGATTATCCTGGTCCAAAACTTCTCCTCTACAAAAATGGTTCTGGAATAATCGATTATCACTCAAGATAATCGATTATCTACATCTGTTATGAGTTTTGAATGTCAAATTTGGACCAATTTACGAAAACCCTTTTCCCAATACTTCAAGTTTTGAAAATCATAATTTCCCAGACTCTATTCTCTCTACTTAAGGTTCTCTAAGGCTCTCTGCAAAATAACAATCCTTTTTCATACAAAAGTTAAGAAGAGTTGTGATTGCTAGAGGACTTTGTGTAGGGAAGAAAAAGGGGCTTTTGAAAACCTAGTGTGGGCTAGAAGCGATAAGAATCATTGAGTGAATTTCTTGGTGGATTGTGTGATGTGCCGTCTCTAGGAAAAGTTGTTGTTCATCCTTTGTGAATTCAAAGGAAGTGTTCATCTCTTGTGTGACTCAAGAGAGGTGTTTTCTATTCCTTATCTTTTTCAATTTGTAATCTGTTGTAAACTGTGATTATAGTGACAGCGTTAATCCTCTTTTAGAGTGATTAACAATTGGACGTAGGGTCTTTTGATCCGAACCAGTATAAATCAACTGTGTAATCTTCTTTCCCTTATCTCTTTACATTATAAGCATTTTAATCGATAAAATTTGGGGAAAATTTTTCAAACCCTAATTTTTTATAAGAAACCAATTCACCCCCCCCCCCTCTTGGTTTTTTGTCCCTAAACGCGAACATTCCGCTGCATGATTCTAAAAAGTGGTATCAGAACTTGCTTTGATAGTCATTCAAATTTCGAAAATGGCCGGACAAAACCAAACCTTTGCCGAGGGTGCTTCTATCAACAGACCCCCACTTTTTGCGGGACAAAATTATCCCTTTTGGAAAGTTAGAATACAAATATTTTTGGAGTTTGTTGATAGGGATGTTTGGGATGCTATTTTAAATGGTCCTTTTATTCCAAAAGTTACTGAAAATGGAGAAGTGGTACCTAAACCATTTTCTAGATGGACTGCAGAAGAAAATAGAAAAGCTCAATATGATGTTAGGGCTAGAAATATAATTTTGTCTGCTTTAACCCTTGATGAGTTTTACAGGATATCTGTTTGCAAGAGTGCTCATGAAATGTGGGAAATGTTAAGAGTAACCCATGAAGGTACCAATGATGTTAAAAGAGCAAGGAAGTACTCATTGATTCAAGAATATGAGATGTTCCGAATGCAACAAGGAGAAACGATTCTCGATGTTCAAAATTGTTTCACACATATTGTGAATCATCTCACCAGGCTTGGTAAGATTTTTGATACTGATGAATTAAATGTGAAAATTCTTAAATCTTTGGATAGGAAATGATAACCAAAGGTGACGACCATCACGTACTCACAAAATCTTGCTACCATGACTATGGCGGCTCTCTTTGGAAAGTTGAGAGATCATGAACTTGAACTTGGAAGGCTAAATGATGAAGAAGGCCAACATCAAAAGAGAAACCTTGCCTTCAAAACCGAAATTTCAAAGAGTAAAAACAAGAAGGAGGAAGAAGACTCTGAAAATGAAGAAGATGAAAACTTGAGTCTTATGATCAAGAAATTTACAAAGTTCATGAAAGCTAAAGGGAAGCAACCTTTCAAAGGTAAGGGAAAGGTAAAAGAAAGTTCTTCTTTAAATTTCAAATGTTATGGTTGTGGTGAAAAAGGACATGTGAAATCCGATTGTCCAAACAAGAAAAGTGATGATTATAAAGGCAAGAAATTTTTCAAAAAGAAATCTTATATAGCTTGGGATGATAGTGACTCAAGTTTGGAATCAAGCGATTCGGAGGTTGAAGCAAATCTTTGCTTGATGGAAAATAATAATATTTCTTCCTATTGTGAGGTAAGTGATTTTGACTGTTCTTCAAATGATGATAATGACTATGATGCTTTGCATAATGCATATCAATAATTATTTGCTGCTTTTAAAGATTTGAAAACTAAATATAAATCTTTGAAAAAGAATTTGAATAAATCGGAAAAAGAAGTAGAATTTTTAAAATAAAAAATAGTGACTTTAGAAGAAAAAGGAAATAAACAAATAGAATGTGCTTCATGTAAAGAATATGAACATTAAAATGCCATGTTCCATTTAAAGAGCCTAAAAATAGAACCCGAAGGGTATGGATTGAAAAAGGATCTAAATCTTCTCAAAATAAAGTTGTATATTTTTTAAGGATTAAATCTAATGCATGATTCTATTGTATGAAACATGGACATAAATATATTAGATGTAAAATTAAGCATTTTGGTGTTCCAAAAGGAAAATATGTTTGGGTTCCTATAGTTAAATGATTTGTTTGTCTCTAACCCCAAGGACCCAAAAGTTATGGGGACCTAAGATTATTATGTTCTTGTTTTGTAGGAATCTACTAGATCCAAAAAGTCTATGTGGTATCTGTTAGAAAAGTGGGCTGAGATCAAGAGGGGGGTGAATTGATCTTTGAAAGATTTTCGCAAATTACAGATTATCTATTCCAAAGATTAAGAGTTCTAATCAATTCTTGAATCAAACAAAACAATCAATCAAAATAAAGGCAGCAGCAGAATAAAAGAGAGAATGGTTTATAAAGATACAACCAAGATTTATACTGGTTCACCCAATCCCAGGGCTACGTCCAGTTCCTAGCCAAATTCCAACTGAGTTCCACTAGATTGAATGTTTTATAGATTACAATTCCAATCACATACGAAATCTACCACAAGAACCAAAATTCCAGTCCATGCACCTAAACCTTCACCAAGAACCAACTTCCAGTTCTTGAACAACCCTGCAGCCAAATTCCAGCCACAGAAACTAGTGCCCACACTTCCAGAAACCCACAATACAGTAAAGAAAAGTAAAGAAACAAAGAGAAGAAACTAGAACACTCAATCCCCATTTATGCAGCTCTGCAGAATGAGTTTCTTCACCAAAAGAATGCAAAATTTGCTTCAAGAAAGAACTTCGAAAAACTTCACAAAACTTGCGTGATTCTTTCTTGAAAGTAACTCTTATGATTGCTTGATTGATTGCTCAAAGGTATATTTTAAAAGACTCAAGCAATCCTATTTATATAGAGAATTTAATTCGCCTTTTAATCGATTAAAATACTGCCAAATGTTTTCATAAAACTTTCTAAGTGATTTTAACTGATAACAATTTGTTTTAATCGATTAAAACACTTTGGAAAAAATCTCTTAATGGTTTTAATCGATTAATTCGCATTTTAATCGATTAGAATTCTGCCAAATAGTTTCATAAAACTTTCTAAGTCATTTTAACTGATAACAGACTTGTTTTAATCGATTAAAACACTTTGGAAAAAATCTCTTAGTTGTTTTAATCGATTAATTTGCATTTGCATCGATTAAAATACTGACAGAACATCTTTCAAAACACTTCAAGTTATTTTAATCGATTATTTCGAGTTTGTATCGATTAAAATTATGTCAGAACACTTTTCAAAATATCTTAAGTCATTTTAATCGATTATTTCGATTCTACATCAATTAAAATACTGGCAGAAGGTATTCAAAAACTCTTTTAATGAAACCAATCAATTATTTCGAAGACATATCAATTAAAACAGTTCCAGTGTATGTTTTAAAAGGTTTTAATCGATTATTTCGAAAACCTATCAGTTAAAAACCTATTACAAAAGTGTTAAGAACATTTTAACTGATAAAGCTCATATAATATCAATTAAAACAGTTACTTAAAAACCATTTAACAAATTACTTTGTTTTTAATAGATTAAACACGTTTTAGAGGCATTTGCAAAATCTTTTAAATGAAGAAACCTCATACAACAGAGAGATAAGAATGATTACACCTAAGTATAGATGCAGACTCACTAACCACTCTACCCTTTTATCCAAGTAACCCTTGACTACACCAGAATAGCCTTTGACTTCATTTTGACTTCATCAAATCAAAAAGATCTTTGTTTAATCAAATGATTCAATAAAATCTTCATCACTTTCAGTCTCCCCCTATTTGATGAAGACAAACATCTCTTTGAATAATATCTCGGCAGAAGAAGTCACTTGAATATACAGAGTAGTGAGTATTCAAAAATTAATCACTTCTCCCCCTAGGTTACTACTCCCCCTCAAATAGTGAGTATAAAAACAATCATTATCAAAAACAATCAATCATTTCTCCCCCTTTGACTTCATCAAAAATAGGGAATAGAGAAGCAAAACAAACACCATGCATGGTATGTAACAAAATTTATTTTGAAGAAATCATGATACCATCTAGATGAATTACTCATTTAAAGACCAATTAAAGTTTATTCAAACTTATCTTCATTAACACGTTTGTAATAAATACAATAGACACGCGTAAAGATAAGGGAATCATGCTTTAGTAGCATGTTACAAGAACAACCATTAACTAAAGCCTTTAATTCTCTTTCCAGAGTAATAATTGATTAAAAATAGGGCATAATCGATTAAATTGTTCTTGTTACTAATTTTAATCGATACAAATAATGTTTTAATCAATTTAAACAGTAATGAAAGTTTAAATCTAAAAACTTAAGTTCATTTAATCGATTAAAGCTTGTTTTTATCAATTAAAACAACCAGATTTGGAAACTAAGTGATGTTTGATGCATCTAAAATGCCTAATTCAGTTCGGATTTTGTAAAATAGATCATGAGCAAGAGGTTTTGTGAAAATATCAGCTAATTGTTTTTTAGTTTCTATAAAGAAAATTTCACAATCACCTTTCAAAACATGATCTCTAATGAAATGATGTCTAATTTCTATATGTTTTGTTCTAGAATGTTGAATTGGGTTTTTTGTTAATATAATGGCACTGGTATTATCACATAAAAGAGGAATTTTACTGAGAATTAAACCATAATCTTCAAGCTGTTGTTTGAGCCAGAGGGATTGAGCACAACAACTTCCAGCTGCAATGTACTTGGCTTCAGCTGTGGAAAGAGCAACACATGCTTGCTTTTTACTATGCCATGAGATTAGAATGCTTCCAAGGAGATGACAAGTGTCACTGGTACTTTTTCTGTTAAGCTTACACCCTGCAAAATCTGAGTCAGAGTATCCAATTAAATTTAGTTTGGACTCAGCAGGATACCATAACCCAACATTTAAAGTCCCTATGAGATATTTGAGGATCCTTTTTGCAGCAGTAAGATGAGATTCTTTTGGTGCAGATTAAAACCTGGCACACATACAAACACTAAACATAATGTCAGGTCTACTTGCTGTGAGATATAATAAAGAACCAATAAGCCCTCTATATTTAGTTTCATCTACTGGTTTTCCTTTTTCATCAGGATCAAGATAGCAATTGGTGGACATTGGTGTTGATGCTTCTTTGCAATGTTGCATCTCAAATTTCTTTAAAAGCTCTATGCAGTATTTAGATTGATGAAGAAAACTTCCTCCTTGAAATTGTTTAACTTGTAATCCAAGAAAGTAGTGTAGTTCCCCCATCATAGACATCTCAAATTCCCCCTGCATATCTTTGATAAAATCTTTACATAAAGACTCATTAGTGGCTTCAAATATGATGTCATCAACGTATACTTGAACTAGAATTATATCATTATTTAATTTTTTCAGAAATAAAGTCTTATCAACCAAACCTCTTTGATAGCCCTTTGATATGAGAAAATTACTTAACCTTTCATACCATTGTCTTAGGGCTTGCTTGAGACCATACAATGTTTTCTTTAATCTATAAACATATTCTGGATGAATGTGATCTTCAAAACCAGGTGGTTGTGTAACAAAAACTTCTTCATTCAAGTAGGCATTTAAGAAAGCACTTTTGACATCCATTTGAAATAACCTGAAATTCTTTATTGAAGCATAAGAAAGTAGAAGTCTAACAATCTCTAATCTAGCAACAGGAGCATATGTTTCATCAAAATCAATTCCTTCTTGCTGATTATACCCTTTAGCAACTAATCTAGCCTTGTTTCTAGTAATTATACTATACCATTTTCATCCATTTTATTTCTAAAAACCCATTTAGTTCCTACAATATTGACATCATCTGGTTTTGGAATTAATTCCCATAATTCATTTCTTGTAAATTGATTTAATTCATCATGCATAGCATTAATCCAGTTATTATCCTTTAATGCATCAGATATGGTTTTTGGTTCTATTTGTGATACAAATGCCATGTGATTGCAGAATTTATTTAAAGATTTTCTAGTGGAAACTCCCTGATTTATTTCACCAATGATGTTGTCTATTGAAAGATTTCTTGGAGTCTTCCATTCTTTAGGCAACTGCTCTTCAGATTCTTCAATAGATTCTTCCTGTTTTTGAAAAATTGTTGATTCTGACAATTTTAACTGATACATTTTATCAGCTAAAACATCATCTTCTGTACTACACAGAATTATTCTGCATACTTGGGTTAGTCTCATCAAACACAACATGAACAGATTCTTCTACAGTATTTAGTCTTTTGTTAAAGATTCTATAGGCATGGCTATTCAATGAATAACCCAAGAAGATACCTTCATCTGATTTGGAATCAAACTTTCCAAGATTTTCCTTTCCATTGTTTAAGACAAAAACCTTACATCCAAATACTCTAAAATAGTTTATGTTAGGCTTTTTACCTTTGTATAATTCATAGGGAGTTTTTTTAAGAAAAGGTCTAATTATAACACGATTTAATATATGACAAGCAGTACTAACAGCATCAGCCCAAAAATATTTTGGTAATGCTTTCTCATTAAGCATTGTCCTAGCTAACTCTTCAAGAGAACGATTTTTCCTTTGAACTACACCATTCTGTTGAGGAGTTCTAGGAGCAGAAAAGTTATGCTTAATACCATGTTTATCACAAAACTTATTAAAATGTTCATTTGAAAACTCTCCCCCATGATCACTTTGAATACAAGAGATGAAATAGCCTTTTTCATTTTGAAATTTTTTCACAAATTTCTTAAACATATGGAAAGTATCAGATTTTAATTTTAAAAATATTGTCCAGGTAAATCTTGAGTAATCATCTACTATAACCAGTGCATATAGATTCCCCCCTAAACTCATAGTTCTAGAAGGACCAAAGAGATCCATGTGCAAAAGTTCAAGAGGTCTTGATGTTGAAACAATATTTTTCTGCGAAAAGGAATTCTTTACTTGCTTGCCCTTTTGACATGCATCACATACTGTCTTTCACAAACTTAAGTTTAGGTAAGCCAATTACAAGATCTTTAGAAATCAATTTATTAAGATGATTCATATGAATATGAGCTAACCTCCTATGCCACAACCAACAATCATTCTCTTTAGAAATTAAAAAACAATTTTTAGCAGAATTAGTATCTAACATGTAAATATTTTTTATTCTCTTACCAGTGATCAGTACCTATTCTGAATCTGATTTGATAATTTGATATTAATCTTGACCAAAGATAACTTTGTGTCCTTTATCACACAACTGGCTAATACTGATCAAATTATGTTTTAAACCCTCAACATATAATACATTGTTAATAATACCTGATTTTGTGCATTTGATGTCACCTATTCCAAGAATTCTTCCTTTGTTATTATCCCCATAGACAACAGTCCCACCATTCTTTGGTTTTAAATTGTAAAACTTTGTAATATCACCTGTCATATGTTTAGAACAGCCGCTGTCAAGGTACCAGAGATCTTCAGTTTGTTGTGCCTGAAAGAGAAATTAGTATAGTTGCAGTACAACTGATATAGAATCGAAATAATCAATTAATTTTGCATTGAAAGCAGAATATTAATCGATTAATTTGTGATGAGCCATTATTTTCCCGCATTTTCTTATCTTTCTGTACTTATCTTAATTGGTGCATTGTGTTTAATTGTCTATTATTAGTGCATTTTCATTGATTGGGCTTCATTGGGCCATTATTCCAAATTTTGCTTAATTTAGCATTAATTGGTCTAATTTTCGTTTCTAATTATTTTTAGGTATTTTTGGTGAAACAATTTTGAAGCATGGACATTAATATTGAGATGAAGAGAGTTTCCACATCATTGCCACGTCAGTTGCCATGTCACCTGCCATGTCAACTGCTATTTCCACATCATATTAATGATTGCCATGTCAGCTAGGGTTTGTTTGATGTGTAATCCCGTGTGGGCCAGCTTGGGCCCATTCCTAGGGGACTCTAGGGTTAGGGTAGGCTGGTGTTTTTAGAGGAGCAATAGGAGGAGACAAGCAGCCACTGTAGTTCTGTTTTTACGTTTGTTTTCATGCTGGTTTTCTCTGCATTTTAATTTGGACTGCTCAAGGCTCATTGAAAGTTTGGTTCAATTTCGTTTTTTGCTCCCATGAAAGTTTGTATTCTTTCACTTCTATTGCAAATTTAATTTATGTATTTCAGTTCAGCCCAATCTTGTATTTCAATTTCTGCTGCAATCCATTTTGCTATTCTGTTGTTCCATCTTATATTTTCATTGTAATTTCGTGTTAATGGACAACCACCATAATTTCTGATATTCTCTTGTGTAATTTCTGCATTTACGTTTTGTTATTCTTTTTCTCTACACTAGATTTTGTTTTTATGTTTTCTACTGCATTTTTAAATTAATGGATTGCTAAACCTAGAGGGTTAGGTCCTTGAAGGATTGCAATCTCTGTTTAGAGGTTCTCTGCACTTAACTTAATGTCCAGTTTAGTTCCTTGTTCTGCATTGGATCATAAAATGTAATTCATGCTTAATGAATTTGGGTTCATTGTATCCAGTACCATGAGTTGCTTAATCTTGTGGGGAGAATCAATCACTTACACATTTGCTTAATTTGTGTAAGGAGGGAGTAAGCTAGATAGATTTTATATTACGAACCAATGACAGTAGAGATGCATTCTGTTAAGGGCCTAATCTATTTTAATCCAAATTTATACAAGCTATTGTTGTTCTCTTTGATTAATCTGATAAATACCAAAAATCTCCTTTGCTTTTGTTCCATTTCGAAACTGATAAGCTTTTGACAGAAATTTATAGTCTTTGGGAGACGACCTAGGATTCTATTGCCTAGTACTACATTTAATCACATTTATTTGACCGGATACGACTCTGATCAAATTTGGCGCTGTTGCCGGGGACTCATTGGTTTCTGTCAAAGTTGGTGTGTTTTGTTATGTTGAGTCTGCATAATTCGTATAAGTGAGTGTGTCTGCATAATTCAAATTGTGTTTTGTTTTAGTTTAAGGTAGTGTGACTTACTGTTGTGGTCAGTTTTATTTTCAATTTGCGGTTTGTTATTGAAGGTTGTAGGTGCAGCAATTTGGAGCAAGGAAGAAATTCGAATTTAGCTGCACAACTCAACTTGGAAGGCAATGGAACAGTAACTTCAATTTGGTGTAAAACTGCTGCTACTGTTTTCTGCAGAATTTTTCTGTCTGCTATTTTCTGTTACTGTTTCTGGTTGTTGTTTTCTGGTTGGTGTTTTGTGCTCTTCTATGATGTTCTGGAGTGTGTCAACATTGGTTAATTGTGGCCCTCTATGCTGTTAGATTGCAAGTTTACAAAGAATTGGAGTTGTTAAATTTTGGTAGTAGTAAAAACCAATGAAACAGTAAACTGGCCAATGGAACATTGATTTTTCCTTATGTGATGTTGTGTAATGAGATTTGATCATATGTTGTTTTGTGTTTATGGTAGCATAGAAGAGGGCATTTCAGTTTCAAGTTGAGGTGGTGCAGATTTCAGAAAGTGTAGGTTGCAGAAAACACCCTTTACTAGATGGATAGTGCTAGTGAATAGTACCAGTTTTGACTAGTTTTCGGAAAATCTAAACAAATACTTCCTCAACGAATTTTTCTCTCATTTTTGGTGTCCACTATGATTTCATCATTTATTAAGTGCATGCAAAACTACAAGTCCAAATTCATTCATTTGATATGGTTTCCAAGTTGGTGGTGAAGAAACAATTGTGAAAACTTCAAACGGCCATAACTTTTGCTACAGATGTCAGAATTGGTCAAATTGTTTTTTAAAAAATAGGGAATTTTTTTATCTACACATTGCAAATCAGCAAAGCTGATTTGCCCTGCTGGAAATACAAAAAAAGGGTCTTTTACTATTTCTTTTTTTATTTTTGAAGTTTTATTGCCCTATTTTTCTAAACTTTTCTAGGGTGGTTCACTTAGGTAGACTTAGCATTTTACCTTGATGATTTTTTCTAGTGAATTTTATAATTCTAGGTGCATGATGACCAAAGGGTTTGATAATTTGAGTTTTGTAGCTCAAGATTTGAATTTTTAAGTGATTCTGTTGACTTTTTTAAGGTAAGGTTAACCCTTTTGTGCATGTACTTAACCTTTGAATTTTGCTCTGAAATTTTTTGTGGAAGTCTTACATGTTTTTAGGGTGCTGCATGCAAAATTTCATGTCATTTGGACATCGTTTGCAAAAATTTCCAATTTTACCCCTTGTTTAAGCTTGTTTGAGAACTACTTAATATGTTATATATAATGCATGACTAGGGGTAATCTAGGAATTTTACAACCCTTTAATCCTGAAATAGATAAGACCTTTCATAGACTAGTTAGGCATTCTTGGAACGTGTCTTTAGATGATGTTCATTTAGATAACATTAGTTTAAGTAGTTCTTACCATTTTTCTGCATCTGACCATTCTGCTGCATCTGAACATAATCTTGATTTTGATAACATGGGTGAGCAAAACAATTTTGGACCTCGTGAGAGGACTCTCAAGGAGATGGCTGCACCTGATTTCACTTATGCAAATTTATGTATCCAATACCCTGAAGAGGATGTACCATTTGTGCTTAAAACTGGACTAATCCATTTGTTGCCCAAGTTTCATGGTCGTGTAGGTGAGGATCCACACAAGCATCTCAAGGAGTTCCATATAGTCTGCTCCACCATGAAGCCACAAAATGTTCCTGAAGATTGCCAAAGACTGGTTGTACTACTTAGCTCCTGGTTCCATAACAAGCTGGGATGATCTAAAGAGAGTCTTTCTAGAGAAATTTTTCCCTGCTTCCAGGACCACTGCCATCAGGAAGGATATATCAGGTATCAGGCAACAGATGGGAGAGAGCTTATACGAGTATTGGGAGAGGTTCAAGAGACTTTGTGCAAGTTTCCCTCACCAACAAATATCAGAATAACTACTACTGTAGTACTTTTATGAGGGGATGAACATAATGGATAGGAGTATGATAGATGCAGCTAGTGGAGGAGCTTTAGGAGACATGACACCTGCTGCTGCTAGAGGTTTAATTGAGAAGATGGTGTCCAATTCCCAACAATTTAACATGAGGAGTGATGCCATAGTCCTTAGAGGTGTACATGATGTGGGTTCATCAGATTTAGTGGAGAAGAAGCTAGAAAGTAAGATTGATGCCCTCACCACCCTAGTCTCCCATCTTGCTGCAAATCAGAGACCTGCATCACCTGCAAGGGTTTGTGGCATTTGTACTTCAATTGAGCATCCCACGGATTGCTGCCAATTATTGCATGAGTCTACAAGTTCTGGAGCTCCGCAAGCTTATGCAGCAAACATTTTCAACAATAGGGCTCCAAACCAACAGCAAAATTCTGACCTCTCAAGCAATAGATACAATCCAGGGTGGAGGAATCACCCAAATCTGAGATGGTCCAATCAGCAGCACCAACAGCAGCAGAATCCTTTGCCACCACCACCATTTCAGAATTTTGCTGGTCCCAGCAGACCTTATGTGCCTCCACCAATGCAACAACAATATCAGAGGCAGCAAAATTAGAGGAATTGGTCAAACAAATGGCTGAGATGAACATACAGTACCAACCGAAAAATGATGCCTTCATTCAGAGTTTAACCAACCAGATTGGTCAACTAGCTACTGCTGTGAATCAATTACAAAATCACAATTCAGACAAGCTTCCTGCATAGACTGTGGTTAATCCTAAGAATGTGAGTGCCATCACATTGAGGTCAGGAAAATAGATTGACATAACCACTGCAGTACCTCCACCCTCATCTGTACCTGCCTCAGTTCCTGCACCTGAGCAACCAGTTGGTAGCCAAAAATTGCATATAGATGGACCTTCTTCCAGCACTAGTTCTGACCTGCAACAGCCTCCTATCCCTCTTCCATTCCCTCCCAAAGCAATTCCAAGCAAAAAGATGGAAGAGGTCGATAAAGAGATTCTAGAGACCTTCAGGAAAGTTGAGGTGAACATACCTCTGCTTGATGCCATCAAGCAAATTCCCAGATATGCTAAATTCCTGAAGGAGTTGTGCACCCACAAGAGGAAGATGAAGGGCAGTGAGACAATCAGCATGGACAGAAATGTGTCTGCTTTGATAGGTAAATTTGTTCCTTACATTCCTGAGAAATGTAAGGACCCAGGTACATTCTGCATACCTTGTATTATTGGCAATAATAAATTTGAGAATGCCATGCTTGATTTGGGTGCTTCAATTAATGTTATGCCTTTGTCCATTTTTAATTCTTTATCTCTTGGACCTCTGCAACCTACGTGTGTGGTGATACAATTGGCAAATAGGAGTGTAGCCCACCCTACAGGTTTCATTGAGGATGTCTTAGTTCGGGTTGGTGAACTCATTTTTCCTGCTGATTTCTATGTGCTTGATATGGAGGAGGGATTCTCCCATGGATCTTTCCCAATCATTTTAGGAAGACCATTTTTGAAAATAGCCCGAACCAAGATTGATGTGTATGATGGTACATTGTCCATGGAATTTGGTGATATTATTGTCCATTTCAATATTCTGGATGCCATGAAACATCCATCTGAGTGCCATTCTGTTTTTCGTGTTAAGATCATTGATGATGTTATTGATGAGTATGTTTCTGATTTTCATTCCTTACATGCTAGGAAACATTGTTTTCTTTCTGATCTGTATACTTCTTTTGCATGCACCGAATCCGAATTTGAATTTGATTTTGATATTGACATTGATCTTCATTCTAATCCTGAGTTATATTCTGAATTTAAATCTGATCATATGTCTGATGTTTTGGGTGTTGTACCTCCTATGGATATGAGTTCTTTAGAGTCAGAATGCACTAACCATGTTGCAGGAAGTATACATGAATCTGACTTGTAGGTTGAGGTACAGGCTGTGGAACCCATTCTTCTTCCCTCTCTGATTCCTTCTGTTTAGCCAGCACCCACTCCAGAACTAAAGACTTTACCAGAAAACCTCAAGTATGCTTATTTGGAGGATGATGAGAAGTTTCCAGTGATCATTTCCACCTCCCTTGATGCTATTCAAGAGGAGAAACTGTTGCATGTTCTGAAAAGGCATAAGAAAGCCATTGGCTGGACCCTAGCAGACATTCCTGGTATCAGCCCATCCACATGCATGCATAGGATATTATTAGAGGATGGAGCCAAACCAGTGAGACAGCCACATAGACGACTTAACCCCGTGATTTTAGATGTTGTGAAGGAGGTGACCAAGCTTCTTCAGGCTGGGATCATCTATCCTATATCAGATAGTCAGTGGGTGAGTCTAGTCCAGGTGGTTCCCAAGAAGACAGGCCTCACTGTTGTGAAGAATGAGAGGGATGAGTTCATTCCCACCAGAATACACAACAGTTGGAGGGTCTGTATCGACTACCGAAGGCTCAATCAGGCAACACGGAAGGATCATTTTCCACTACCTTCATTGATTAGATGCTTGAGCGTCTGGCAGGTACAAAAAGGCATTTGATTGCCTCAAGGAAGCATTGGCCACCACTCCTATCATCCAAGCACCTGACTAGACAGTCCCATTTGAGTTGATGTGTGATGCATCTAATTATGCATTGGGGGCTGTCCTGGCATAGAGAGTTGATAAGCTACCTCGGGTAATATATTATGCTTCCAGGACTTTAGATGCTGCCCAAGCAAACTATACCACCACTGAGGAAGAGCTTCTTGCCATTGTGTTTGCTCTTGATAAATTTAGATCATATTTGCTTGGTTCTCGTGTTATTGTGTTCACTGACCATGCAGCTTTGAAGTACCTACTAAAGAAGGCTGAGTCAAAGCCTCAATTGATCAGGTGGATGCTCTGGCTCTAAGAATTTGATTTGGAGATCCGTGATAGGAGTGGAGCACAAAATTTGGTTGCAGACCATTTGAGCAGAATAGAGAGGTGTGCTGATGATGCTTCACCAATTCGGGATGACTTTCCCGACGAGGGTTTGTTTGCACTTTCTGCTTCTTTTCCAACACCTTGGTTTGCAAACATTGTTAATTATCTTGTAGCTTCTGTTTTTCCTCCCTTAGCATCCAGAGCTCAATGTGATAAACTTAAGAGCGATGCTAAGTATTATATTTGGGATGACCCGTATTTGTGGAAGTTGTGCAGTGATCAGGTTACCAGGAGATGCATTCCAAACCATGAGATTGACTCGGTCCTGAAATTTTGTCATTCTTCTGCAACCGGTGGTCATCTTGGCATTCAGAGGATAGCTCGCAAGGTGCTTGACTGTGGTTTCTATTGGCCCACCATCTTCAAGGATGCGTTGAGAATTTGCAGCACTTGTGAGCAGTGTTAGAGAGTAGAAGGGTCCCTTACATGGAGACAGCAGATGGGGTATCGATTTCATGGGTCCCTTCCCTGTTTCATTTGGTTTTTATTATATTCTCCTTGCTGTTGATTATGTTTCAAAATGGGTGGAAGCCAAAGCCACCAGGACTAATGATGCTCGGGTTGTTGTGGATTTTGTCATATCTAACATCTTTTGCAGATTTGGAGTACCCAGAGCCATTGTAAGTGATCAAGGCACCCATTTCTGTAACAGGTCCATGCAGGCCTTGCTCAAGAAGTATGGGGTTGTTCACAAAGTCTCTACACCTTACCACCCCCAAACTAATGGGCAGGCTGAAATCTCAAATAGGGAGATAAAGAGGATTTTAGAGAAGATTGTCCAGCCTAACAGAAAGGATTGGAGCAAAAGACTGGAGGATTCTCTTTGGGCACATAGGACTGCTTACAAGGCACCTATAGGGATGTCTCCCTATCAGGTTGTCTTTGGTAAGCCATGCCACCTACCAGTGGAGATAGAGCACCGAGCATATTGGGCTGTGAAATCATGCAACTTCTCACTTGATGAAGCTGGAGAGGAGAGGAAGCTACAGATAAATGAATTGGATGAGATCTGTTTGGAAGCTTATGAGAACTCCATGTTCTACAAAGAGAAAACTAAGAGATTTCATGATAGCTCCATAGCTAGGAAGGAGTTCTTTGTTGGTCAGCAAGTGCTATTGTACAATTCCAGATTGGGTCTCATGGGTTGTAAGTTACGTTCAAAGTGGATTGGACCTTTTGTTGTTACTAATGTTTATCCTTATGGTGCAGTTGAAATTAAAAGTGAATCCACAGAAAAGAGCTTCAAGGTTAATGGCCATCGACTGAAACCATTCCTCAACAATCCTTCTCTAGTGGATGTAGTTGTGGAGGAGATATCCCTGATTGATCCCACTTACCTTCCACCATGACTTAGGGAGTTCTCTTTTTCCTTCTCTTTACTTTTATTGCACTTGTCCAATTGGTGATTTGATTGCTTGACTTGATGTTATGCTACATTGGGACAATTTGTAGTTTAAGTGTGGGGGAGATTGTTCTTTGTTTAGGATTTTTAGTTTTCTTTGTATTTCAGGTTCGTGTTTTGTGTACAGTTTGCATGCTTCTTTTGGATCTCTAGGTTTTGTTTAGGTTATGGGCACTTTCTTCACTCTTAGATAGGAGTTGCTTTATGATTTTTGGATTGAAATCCCTGTTTTTCTGTGCTTGTCGAGTTGGTTACAATGTTTGAGAGGTTGAATTGAAGGCGACAATCTTACCCTTTGTGAGGAATTGAGCCATTACCTGTTCTTTCTTGTGTGTTATGCCTCTTGATTGCTTGCGCAGTAGCCTTAGCTTGACTCTGATTGATACTTCTTGATTCACATGCATGTTTGGAGATGATTAAGGCATTTTTGTTCTGATTAGCCTCTAGCCAAATGAGCCTACCTTGAATTAATTCCTTTGATAGCCCCTTTGAGCCTATGTTTCCCTTTATTTATTTTGAAACTCATTAAAAGCCTTAAGTGAAAAACCATGATTACCTTAACCTTAGGGATTTTTGGAGCTTTGGAATTGTTTTGGAAGTAAGTTATTGAATAAGTGTGGGGGTGCATTTTGTATTTCATTGGATGATGTATTGACTAGTTGGTTATCTCTGCTATATAGTTTTTGTGTTTTCCTTTCAGTGTATTTCATGTCATTCTAAAAAAAAAGATATATTAAAAAAAAAAAGAGAAGAAGAAAGGAAAGTTGTGGTTGAGGCAAAGGCAGTAATGGAGGTTTGATATTAGAGATTTTTGGGCATGCATCTTGTGCTTATTTTTGACTTATTCCCCATTGCTCCTCTAGTTCCTCTGGTTCATAGCTACTTATCCCATATGATATCCTCTATTTGTCCCTACCCCCATTACAACCTGAAAAGGCCTTTTGATCTTTTTGTGCATGTGCGTTGGGTGTTGAGTTTAGAGGCTTGCCAAGTCTATCTGTTGTTTGCTTTTCTTGAGTATTTTGAGAGTATACAGTAGCCTAGACACATGAGAGATACAATGCATCTTGTGAGGTTTTGTTACTTTGATTCACCTTTTGACCTGATTGACCTCTTGCCAGGTTTTGAAATGCTTAGATGATTTCCATGAGTATCTAGTTTCTCTGACTCTTTGTGTGTTGGATGTTGTCTACTCCTTTCTTTTCCCAGGATTCGTTAAGGATTGTGTAAAATTGTTTGTGTTTTGTGTGTCTTCTTGTTCCTGCTCCTTTTTGTTGTGTCACTCTCTTCGATGTCTTTGGAATTGCTCCTTGCTTTGCTTCTTGATTTTGCCCGGGAGTGCAAAAGGCTAAGTGTGGGGGAATTTGATGAGCCATTATTTTCCCTCATTTTCTTATCTTTCTGTACTTATCTTAATTGGTGCATTGTGTTTAATTGTCTATTATTAGTGCATTTTCGTTGATTGGGCTTCATTGGGCTATTATTCCAAATTTTGCTTAATTTAGCATTAATTGGTCTAATTTTCGTTTCTAATTATTTTTAGGTATTTTTGGTGAAACAATTTTGAAGCATGGACATTAATATTGAGATGAAGAGAGTTTCCACATCATTGCCACGTCAGTTGCCATGTCACCTGCCATGTCAACTACTATTTCCACATCATATTAATGCTTGCCACGTCAGCTAAGGTTTGTTTGATGTGTAATCCCGTGTGGGCCAGCTTGGGCCCATTCCTAGGGGACTCTAGGGTTAGGGTAGGCTAGTGTTTTTAGAGGAGCAATAGGAGGAGACAGGCAGCCACTGTAGTTCTGTTTTTACGTTTGTTTTCATGCTGGTTTTCTCTGCATTTTAATTTGGACTGCTCAAGGCTCGTTGAAAGTTTGGTTCAATTTCGTTTTCTGCTGTCATGAAAGTTTGTATTCTTTCACTTCTATTGCAAATTCAATTTATGTAGTTCAGTTCAGCCCAATCTTGTATTTCAATTTCTGTTGCAATCCATTTTGCTATTCTGTTGTTCCATCTTATATTTTCATTGTAATTTCGTGTTAATGGACAACCACCATAATTTCTGATATTCTCTTGTGTAATTTCTGCATTTACGTTTTGTTCTTCTTTTTCTCTGCACTGGATTTTGTTTTTATGTTTTCTGCTGCATTTTTGAATTAATGGATAGCTAAACCTAGAGGGTTAGGTCCTTGAAGGATTGCAATCTCTGTTTAGAGGTTCTCTGCACTTAACTTAATGTCCAGTTTAGTTCCTTGTTCTGCATTGAATCATAAAACGTAAATCATGCTTAATGAATTTGGGTTCATTGTATCCAGTACCATGAGTTGCTTAATCTTGTGGGGAGAATCGATCACTTACACGTTTGCTTAATTTGTGTAAGGAGGGAGTAAGCTAGGTAGATTTTATATTACGAACCAATGACAGTAGAGATGCATTATGTTAAGGGCCTAATCTATTTTAATCCGCATTTATACAATCTATTGTTGTTCTCTTTCATTAATCTGATAAATACCAAAAATCCCCTTTGCTTTTGTTCCATTTCGAAACTGATAAGCTTTTGACAGAAATTTATAGTCCTTGGGAGATGACCTAGAATTCTATTGCCTAGTACTACATTTAATCACATTTATTTGACCGGATACGACTCCGATCAATTTGTTATTGAATCGATTAATCTTGTTCTAGAAAGAATATATCAGAATAATAATCAATTAAATCGAGAAATAATCGATTAAATTTGGCTTTTTAATGATTTTAACTTATGTAAATCCTTTTTTATCGATTAAAACAATCATACTAAAGATCCTGAGAGCATTTTAATCGATTAATTCGTATTTAATCGATTAAAATTGTACGGACAACTTTTCTGGTATATTCTGTAAGTGGAATCAATCGATTAAAATAGTTTTATATCAATTAAAATACACAGTCCATGAATCCAGAAACAAAATTTGCTGATTGGGTACCAAAGGACTTCTAGATTTTGTTCCTGCAAAACAGATTTAACATATATCTGGTACCCTTTTTATAATCATTTGGTCCAATCAGGTTATTTGAAATGAATTCTTGGGAATCCACTTCATTCTACCTCTTGGTATAGCATACTTTTTGATTCTACAAAATTTAACAGAATGACCTCTTTCCATACAATAGAAGCATGTAATAAATGTTGACGAAACAAATTTACTATATGCAAAATAGTTTTTAAATTCTCTAGTTTTCTTTACAACAAGAGGTGTAAAACCAATACCACCACGATCAATAACTAACTTTTGAGAATCAAGTATAACATCAAGACTGGTTTTTCCTTGTGCAAGTTTAGATGCAGTTTTTATTAAATATGCTAATTTCTTTTGTAACTCAGGACAATTTTCGCAATCTTTTTTATCATTACACATGCAATCCGAATTATTACCTATTTCCTTATTTTCATTCTTAGTTTCTTTATCAAGAATTTCCTTTTCAAGAAGAATGATTTTGTTTTCTAATAAACTATTCAAGCTTTTTAATCTTTTGTTTTCAATTTCTAATTTTTTTGCTACTGCATGCATTTCATAAAAAGCATCTTGTAATGAACTGTAATTCATAGTAGTTGTTGAAGAATCAGAACTTACACTGGACATGGGAGAATTCGAATTGACCATCAAACATATCTCTGTTGTTTCTTCATAAGCCATTTCAAGAGTTTTCCACATCTGTGCAGCAGTTTGACAATGAGATATCTTGAAAAATTCATTTCTGTTAAGTGCAGATGTGATGATATTCTTAGCAGTACAATCATCTTGAATTAGTTTATGTCGCCACCATCAAAATGAGGCAGTCGGAGCAACGCGATGGTTCCGACTTTCCATTTTTCCCGTTTTTATGGGTGAGGTTACAACGCCTTTAGGTTGTCCGATAACCGGGCTGAACCTAAGGGCGAGGTTTTTGAAAGGGCATTCTTATATCGTTCGATAACCGGGCTGACCTAAGAACAAGTTTGAAAGGGTTCTTATGGAGTTGCCACCGATGTTTTTACCAGAAACATCGAAAAAGGAGAGAAAAGGCGTTGGTTTTTTGAAAACCAACTTTGGTCGTTAAAACCAGAGTTGGGTAAGGGAGTTAGTTACGTGTAAGGGAAGTGTTAGTTCCCTTATAACACCCCTTTCAGGTTCCCTATGACAGGCCAATTATTTTATAGATAAACTTTTGAAATGACGCTTTTACCCTTTTATTTACGAAATTAAAATGATGACTACATGGCCCTAATATCTATTATGCAATTTAATATGAATAAAAAGACAGTAAAAGAGAGGGAGAGAGTGAAGAAACCTCCGGAGCAAGCTTTTGATTAATTCTCTTGAAAAATAGGGTGCGTTTTTGCAGCCCTTCGCTCTTACAATGTCGAAATCTCACTCGAAAACACTATAAAAAAGCTCTCTTAGATACCCAAAAACTCCGGAAATGCTTCGGAGGGGCTCTAGGAGAAGAATTTTGAGAAATTGTAGAAGGGAAGGTGGAAGAACTGTGTGAAATGAAGGGGAGAGCGCCCCCTATTTATAGGGATTCGCGCCTGTCAGGTCGAGATGGCGATCTTGACTGGCAAGGTCGAGACGGCGGTCTCGCCATTCGGGACGGCGATCTCGACTTGAATAAGTGGTGAGACGGCGGTCTTGACTTGCCAAGTGGCGAGAAGGCCTTATTGCCAAACGGGAGGGGGGGTCTCGCCAATGGTAAGTGGCGAGACGATGGTCTCGCCAAACGAGACAGCGGTCTCGACTTGCCATTGGTCGAGACGGCGGTCCAGAAAAGTGAGACGGCGGTCCAGAAAAGTGAGACGACGGTCTCGACCCCTGAAGGCGAAAATCCTTATTGTTGTACAGAAAATCCTTCCTACTCTTGATGTCGAGCAAGATTTAGGGTCTACAGTTGCCCCCCCCCCCCTTCACTTGACTAGCCGAATGTTGGCCTGTTGTGCCAAGAAGATCAGCTGGAGGGTGAAGGAGTTAACCCTCTTTCCCGGTTACCCTTCGGATGTTCCGTCTCGTGACGGCTGATCTTCTGGGGAAAAAGTGTATGCCTCCGAGATGCTCTTTCTGATGGTAGCTGATCCCTTCGGAAAAGAATGCATTGTGCGCCTCCAGGATGCTCCTTCTGACGGTAGCCGATCCTTTTGGTTGACACATGGTAGAACCTCAGGATACTCCTTCTGACGGTAGCCAATCCTTCGGTTGATGGGTATAAACCCCCCATCAGGCTGGTACAGTCCACTGCGTAGGATTGGTGGTGGTGGCGGCTTACTACTCAGTAGCTCATGCGCCAGTGTTGAGATGTCTTCTCTTGTCTTTGTTTTTGACTTTTCTGGAGTGGTCGTCTGGTTTGTGCCGGGGGTTACTTTGGTGGTCATCCAGCTTGTTGGTCGCTGGGTAGTCTTGTTTTCGGTAGAGTCGGTGAAGTCTTACCAGGATACCTTTAGGTGTTTCCTGTTTTCAAATGCAAGCACAGGGCTAATTTTCTTACATGAATGCTCTTTTGTTTTTATTTTCCTAAAGTGTTTTTGTTTGTTTTGATTTTGACAAAGTCACTTTTGTGCGACTATTTATGCGTGGATGCTCTAAATGCAATCTATTTTTAGTTGGGGCACCTAGAAAGCGACTGGTATTTTCTTTGCTGTTTTCCCGTGATTATTCTTATGAAATTTTATTTTTGTTTTAGCCCTATCTTTTGCCTAGACCGCCCTTTGCGGGTTTTCGATCAAGTGGGTTGCCTTAATTCTTGCCTAGGGTATCTTAGTGGGCTTTTTCTTTTTATGATGACCTTAACTTTTTCCTTGACCGCCCTTTGCGTGTTTTCGATCTAGCAGGCTGCCCTATTTTTGCCTAAGAATGTCCTAGCCAGCGCTGCTTATTTTGATCCTTTTTTCTTTTTCTTATGCTTTTTTGTATTGACTCTTTATGCATGCTTGTGTTTCGTTAATACAGAGACATTTTCATAAGTTGGTCAAGAAAAAGAGGACAATTTTTTTGATATAAACGAGTGGTTTATTTTTACAGGAGGATTTACAAAGGAATTTATAAGCAGGGCTGGCCAAGGTTGGCTAAACTGTATAGGATATAACAATCATGCCCCTGATTTCTGTTTCTTTGTTTCTCTTGGTTGCTTCAGTTGAGATGCTCGAGCCCGGAGTGAAGATCATGCAAAGTTTGCCTGCTTCTGGGAAGGTATTACCTTAGTCGCCTTACAATTTTCGGTTAAGGTAATCATTGCTCTCTTTTTTTATTTTTTTACCTCTAATTTTTGCCTAAGACGTACCCTAGTGAGGAATATGGACCCTATCTTTTGGCCAGGATGCTCTTTGCGAGTTTTCATCCTGACGGGTCGTAAGCAATGTCTTTAAGCGTAGTATTTCTTTACCACATCTTGTTGAACATACAAGGACTTGATGTTGAACTTACATGGACATGAAGCTTGTTGATTTTGATGATGATTCAAGAACAAAGAACTTAGAGAGTTGAAGACTTGTATTCTTGTGTAATAACTCTGTTTTGATGAGTTTGAGTCTGTAATATTAGAGTCTAAGATAGCCAGTACATAGTCTACTCTTTAGAAGCTTCAAAAACTCATTTTTATCAAAAACTCACGGGTTTAATCGATTAAAAGACCAAATAATCGATTATTACAGAGAGAAAAACCATTTTCTGTATCAGCTCTCTGTAATAATCGATTAACACTCCTGTTAATCGATTAACAGACCTGTTAATCGATTAATAGGGCAAATAATCGATTAAAACAGTGCGTTGAGGGTTCTTGTTGATTTTGGCTCTGTAATAATCGATTAACACTTGAGATAATCGATTATTTCAGTCAGATTTGCATTTTGAACTTCAAATTAAACCTATTTTCGAAAACTCTAGTCCCAACACACCAAGTTTTGAAAATCTCCAATTCCCAAACCCTAATTCATCTACTTAAGGTTCTCTAAGGCTCTTAGAAAATTGAACAACCTTTTTCAAACAAAAGTTGAGAGTTGTGATTGCCAGAGAACTGTTTATTGGAGGAAAAAAGTGTTAGAATCGCGCAGCGGAATATTCGCGTTGTCGGACAAAAACCAAGAGGGGGGTGAATTGGTTTCTTAACAAAAATTAGGTTTTAAAATTTTTTCCCAAAATTTACCGATTGAAATACTATGTAAACGTAAATAAGATAGAGATAGAGTCTTACACAGGAGATTTATGCTGGTTCGGATCAAAAGACCCTACGTCCAGTTGCTAATCACTCAAACAGAGGATTAACACTGTCACTATAATCAAAGTTGTTACAAACAGATAACAATTGAAAATACAAAGTAAAGAAAACACCTCTCTTGAAACCCACAAGAGATGAAGAACAACTTTCCCCAGAGACGGCACAACACACAATCCACTAAGAACTCCACTTAGTGATTCTTATCGCTTCTAGCCCACACCAGGTTCCAAAAGCCCCTTTTTCCTCCAACAAACAGTTCTCTGGCACTCACAACACTTAACTTTTGTTTGAAAAAGGTTGTTCAATTTTCTGAGAGCCTTAGAGAACCATAAGTAGAGAAATTAGGGTTTGGGAATTGGGATTTTCAGAACTAGAGAGTATTGGGATTAGGGTTTTCGAAAATAGGTTTAATTTGAAGTTGAAAATCAAAAATCTAACTGAAATAATCGATTAAATGAAGTGTTAATCGATTATTATAGAGCCAAAATCAACAGAACCCCAAAACTCTCTGTTTTAATCGATTAAAAGCCTTGTTAATCGATTAACAGGTGTGTTAATCGATTATTATAGTGAACAGTGACAGAAAATGGTTTTTCTCACTGTAATAATCGATTATCTGACCATTTAATCGATTAAACCCGAGGCAAACTGATAAATGTGAGTTTTTGAAGCTTCTAAAGTGCAGACTATGTACCGACTATCTTAAACTCTAATATTACAGACTCAAACTAATCAAAATAGAGTTATTACATAATAAAACAAGTCTTCAACTCTCTAAGTTCTTTGTTCTTGAATCATCATCAAAATCAACAAGCTTCATGTCCATGTAAGTTCAACATCAAGTCCTTGTATGTTCAACAATCTCCCCCTTTTTTATGATGATCAAAATTTTCTTTTAAAGCCTTGTAATAACCTGTTTTATCTGTCATACTAACAAACACATTAAACATACCAGATAATATTTAAATTCAATCATAAGAGGCTTTAAAATTTCTCCCCCTATTTTGATTATAATAAAAAAAATTAATAGCTCCCCCTCAACATATGCATAACTTGAAGATAACTCCCCCTCAAACAAAGCATTAAGAGAATACCACATTTTATTTCAGAAGGGAAAATTCATTACAACCCAAGAGAAAATAAAAACAAATTTAAAATTCTTCACTATCACTATGAAAGTGTGATTCAAATTTATTTTCTAAATGGCACACTTTATCATCTACATCATATATACAGCGTATTATTTCCTCATGCCGCACTCCAGAAAGAGTGAAGAATACCTGCATCCTCTGATTCATATCAGATAACATATCTTCCATAGATTGTCGGGTTTCAGGATGAGCAGAGGAAGTTCCAACACTTTGGATTTGATCAGAGGGAAACTCAGCAGCAGGGGGCATATCTTCATCAGAATCTTCATTATCGTCACCTTCGTTTGGAACGTCATCCTTGTGAAAATAAATATTATTGACACGCACCATTTGGAGTTGGGTTAATGTGCTGTCCAACATGCGATTTAAGTTATTCGTTCGTACTATTTGTTTACCTTCGACATTTACTCCTTTGTATTCAAGAATGCCAGAGACAAGGAGGGCATATGGAATTTTGAAGGTGGGATGGCGTTTGGCTTTTAACATAGTCATGGTGACAAGAATGTCCCAATCTAAAGGCTCATTATTCATTATGGCATGAATAATATGAAGATCGATTCAAGAACATTGAGCATGATTCGTAGCCCGAGGACATAGGATCCAGACAAGTGAATGCAGAATCATGCGTTCCTCCTTCTTCAAAGGTCCCGCTAGAAGGAGACGCCCTATTTCCATGGAAGGGTTTCGCAGAAAAGAGTGGTAAGCCATGATCCTGTCAAAATCATCTAACTCACCAAATACGTTAATAACATCTTCTCTTATAGGAAAATGGGTAACGTTCTCCCAAATATCATCATCAAGAATAATTGTTACTCCCTTTACACGAGAGGTAGCAATTTGATCTCTAAATTTGAACCTAGAGAAAAATACCCTAACTAAGTCAGGATAATACGTACCTTGCATTTGGATGAAAGGGAGAACTCCTTGAATTTCAAGGAGATTAGGAAAGTTGAATCCCCTATTGATGAACTAATCACCAATAAGGAACTTAGGAGAAATAATACAACGTTCCTTCTAATAAGACAAAAATTCTTGTCGGCCTTCTGCATCAGAGATCCATCCTTCTACAGAATTAGGACGGGGATGAGATGAGGGTGCAGATCTTCTTCTGGTGGGAATTTTAGCACGAGAAGATGAGACCATTGTAGGATTAGAAGAGTAACAAGAAGATTTAGGAGGACAAGTTAAAATAGAAGAAAGCAAGATTGATAGAATGAGGCAAGAAAGCTTGATTTCAAGAGATAGAAGTGAAATGGAGGTCCCTATTTATAACCAAGCATCTCCAACGGTCATATGGAAGTGAATAAGGATCAAGAGAGTCGTTGGCAATGGCTAGGAATCAAAACTTGCCAGGTTTAATCGATTAAATCTTGAATTAATCGATTAAGCTAGTACCAGACCCATTTAATCGATTAATTTGAGCTGTTAATCGATTAACACTGAGTTTAATCGATTATCTAGCGAGTAAATCGATTAATCCAGAGAGAAATGTCATGTTTTGGGTGTTTTGGATGCAAATAATCGATTATAACTCCAAATAATTGATTATTCCAGAGAGTTCATCAAATTTTTAAGGTTTATACACATGATAATCTATTAACATCCTACATAATGAATTATAATATTACAACCATCCAAAAACTGTCTAATTAAGTAGAACTTAAGCTATTTCTAATATCCCTAAGTCTCTTCTAAGATCATAGAATCTATCCTTGGGTAGAGGCTTAGTAAAAATATCTGCTAATTGGTGCTTTGTATCAACATACTCAATTTTACAGTTTCCTTTACTTATATGATCTCTTAAAAAATGATGTCTAATCTCTATATGCTTAGTCCTAGAGTGCATTACTAGATTCTTAGTAGGATTGATTGCACTCGTATTATCACACATCAAAGGAATGTCATTTAGAAATATACTATAATCTTCTAGCTGTTGTTTCATCCACAAAATTTGAGCATAACAATTACCAGCTGCAATATATTCAGCTTCAGTAGTGGATAAAGCAACACATGCCTGTTTCTTAGAATGCCAAGATACTAAAGATGAACCTAACAAATGACATGTCCCACTAGTACTCTTTCTATCAATTTTGCATCCACCATAATCAGCATCAGAATAACCTATTAAACTAGTACAAGCTTTAGATGGATACCATAAACCAAAACCAGTAGTTCCTTTTAAATATTTTAAAATACGTTTTATTGCAGTTAAGTGAGATTCTTTTGGACAAGCCTGAAATCTAGCACACACACAGACAGAATGCATAATATCAGGTCTACTTGCAGTTAAGTATAACAGTGAACCTATCATACCTCTATACATAGATTGATTAATTTCCAAACCTGATTCATCCTTGTCTAAATAGCATGAAGTTCCCATGGGTGTGTTAGCTTCCTTTAAGGTGTCCATTCCAAACTTCTTGAGTATCTCTTTGCAGTATTTTGTTTGAGAGACAAAGATACCATCTTTAAGTTGCTTCATTTGAAGTCCAAGGAAGAATGTTAATTCCCCCATCATAGACATTTCAAACTCTCCCTGCATTATCTTAGCAAATTCTACACACAAAGAATTATCAGTTGATCCAAAAATAATATGATCAACATATACCTGGACCAATAAGATATGTTCTTTTACTTTCTTTATAAACAATGTAGAATCAATTTTTCCTCTAGAAAAATCATTTGAAGTTAGGAAACTACTTAGCCTTTCATACCAAGACCTAGGAGCTTGTTTCAACCCATATAATGTTTTCTTTAATTTAAAAATATGATTAGGATAACTAAAATCTTCAAATCTAGGGGGTTGCTCCACGTAAACTTCTTCTTTAATAAAACCATTCAAAAATGCACTTTTAACATCCATTTGATATAATTTAAATTTCATCAAAGATGCATAAGCAAGAAGTAGGCGTATAGCCTCTAACCTGGCAACAGGAGCATAAGTTTCATCATAATCAATACCTTCCTCCTAACAATAGCCTCTGGCAACAAGTCTGGCTTTATTCTTTGTTATGTTTCCATCTTCATCAAGTTTATTTCTAAACACCCATTTGGTTCCAATTACTTGATGTGATTCTTCTCTTGGGATTAATTCCCAGACTTGATTCCTTTCAAATTGGTTAAGTTCTTCTTGCATTGTTATGCACCATTGGTCATCTTTAAGCACTTCCTCAAAAATTTTGGGTTCTATCTGTGACACAAAAGCTACAGACATGCAGAAATTAGTCATATTTCTAGTTCTTACCCCTTTTGAGATATCACCAATGATATTGTCCATTGAGAGTCCTCTAGGTGATTGCCATTCTTTTGTTAATTAAGGCGTTTGAGAAGACTCATTTTCTTCCAAATACAACTCATCAAGATCCTCTCTTATATACTTATCATCACCTGCAAGTTCTTTATTTGACTCAAGAGGATTTCCCCCAAGGTCTACAATCTCATCAAAAGTAACATGAATAAATTCTTCAATATTTAAGGTTCTTCCATTAAACACCCTGTAAGCCTTGCTAGTTAATGAATATCCTAAGAAAATGCCCTCATCGGCTTTTGAGTCAAATTTTCCTAAGTTGTCCTTTCCATTATTTAACACAAAGCACTTACATCCAAATATTTTCAAATGAGCAACATTAAGCTTTCTACCATTTCATAATTCATAGGGAGTTGATTTTATAATTGACCTAATGAGCATTCTATTTAAAACATAACAAGCAGTACTAACCGCATCAGTCCAAAAATATTTAGGAACATTTGATTCATTTAACATTGTTCTAGCAAGTTCCTCTAGTGACCTATTTTTCCTTTCAACTACACCATTTTGTTGGGGAGGCCTAGGAGCAGAAAAGTTATGCAATATTCCATTTTCTTCACAATAATTTTCAAACTTTTCATTTTGAAACTCACCACCATGATCACTTCTTAAAACTTTAATTCTTAAGTCTTTCTCATTTTGTATTTGCTTTGCAAACTTTCTAAAGACCTTAAAAGCTTCACTTTTCATTGTTAGGAAAAATGTCCAAGTATATCTAGAGTAATCATCAACAATCACAAGACCATAATAATTTCCACCATCCTAGAAGGTCCAAATAAATCTAAATGTAATAATTCTAGGGGTTTTCAAGTGGAAATAACATTCTTTGATTTAAATGATGATTTTACTTGTTTACCTTTTTGACATGCATCACACAATCTATCTTTTTCAAATTTTAACTTAGGCAAACCAATAACTAAGTCTTTTGATATCAATTTATTTAAATGATGCATATTTATATGAGCTGCTCTCTTATGTCATAACCAAGGTGTTGAACATTCAAGGACTAGATGTTAGACTTGATGGACATGAAGCTTGTTGATTTTGATGATGATTCAAGAACACAAGAACATAGAGAGTTGAAGACTTGTTTTATAGTGTAATAACTCTGTTTTGATTAGATTGAGTCTGTAATATTAGAGTTTGAGATAGTCGATACAGAGTATGCACCTTAGAAGCTTCAAAAAGCTCAATTTTATCAAAGTGCCTCAGCTTTAATCGATTAAATGGTGAAATAATCGATTAAAACAGTGAGAAAAACCATTTTCTGTATCTGGTCACTGGTTTAATCGATTAACAGGTCTTTTAATCGATTAAAATAGAGAGTTTTGGGGTTCTGTTGATTTTGGCTCTGTAATAATCGATTAACACTTCATTTAATCGATTATTTCAGTCAGATTTTGATTTTTAACTTCAAATCAACCCTATTTTCGAAAACCCTAATTCCAAGACTCCTAGTTTCGAAAATCCCAATTCCCAAACCCTAATTTCTCTACTTAAGCATCTCTATGGCACTCAGAAAATAAGAACAACCTTTTTCATACAAAAGTTAAGTGCTGTGAGTGCCAAAGAACTGTTTGTTGCAAGAAAAAGGGGCTTTTTGAACCTGGTGTGGGCTAGAAGCGATAAGAATCACTAAGGGAGTTCTTAGTGGATTGTGTGTTGTGCCGTCTCTGGGGAAAGCTGTTCTTCATCTCTTGTGGATTTCAAGAGAGGTGTTTTCTTTACTTTATCTTTTCCATTGTAATCTGTTTTTAACAACTTTGATTATAGTGACAGCGTTAATCCTCTGTTTGAGTGATTAGCAACTGGACATAGGGTCTTTTGATCCGAACCAGTATAAATCTCCTGTGTAAGATTCTATCTCTACTCTATTTACATTTACACAGTTTTTTAATCGGTAAAATTTGGGGAAAATTTTGAAAACCTAATTTTTGTTAAGAAACCAATTCACCCCCCCCCCTCTTGGTTTTTGTCCGACCACGCGAACATTCCGCTGCGCGATTCTAACACAAGGGTTCTCTTCCTTAGCAACTAAGCATGTTATACTAGAATCATGTAAACAATCCAAATCAATCAAGTATATGTTATTATGCCTAATTCCTTTTAATGCTACATTTTCGGAATCTATCAAATGTATAGTGCAAAATTTACTTTCAAATATTACCTTAAATCCTTTGTCACATAGTTGACTTATGCTAAGGAGATTATGCTTTAGTCCATCAACAAGAAGCACATCCTTAATCTCCAAAGTATTTGCACCACCTATATTTCCAATTCCAAGAATCTTCCCTTTGTTGTTGTCCCCATAAGTTACATATCCTTGTTCTTTAGCTTTGAAACTCACAAATTTCGTTTTATCACCGGTCATATGCTTTGAGCATCCGCTATCAAGATACCACATAGACTTCTTTGATTTGGAAGTTTCCTACAAAACAAGAACATAGTAAACTTAGGTCCCCATAACTTTTGGGTCCTTGGGGTTAGAGACAAACAAATTATTTAACAATAGGAACCCAAATGTATTTACCTTTAGGAACACCAAAATGTTTTATTTTACATCTATTTGAAGTGTGACCTTGTTTCATACAATAAAAACATGCTTTAGATGTAACTTTTGAATATGATGAATTTTTAACCATAGATGTTCTAGTTCCTTTTTCTACCCATACTCTTTTATTTTTCCTTTTAGGCTTTTTCAAAGGAACTTGATAATTTACACTATTTTGAGCTAAAATAGTTTTATCCTTCTTAAAATCACTTATCTCCTTTTCGGCTTTATCTAGCAAATGGTTAAGTATATCTATGTCATATTCATACTCTTTACAAGATGCACATGCTAAGTTCTTATCATCATTCTCATCTAAACATACAATTTTCGTTTCTAAGGTTTCCTTTTCCTCTAAACATGTGATTTTCGTTTTTAATGAGTCAACCTCCTTTTCGGATCTACTTAAATTCTTTTTCACAACTTTATATTCATTTTTCAAGTCCTTAAAGGCACTAAACAATTCATTATATGCATTTTGTAGTTCTTCATAGTTATTTTCATCATCACTTGAGGATGAGTCGGAATAACTTACCTCAAAGTCGGAAGATATGTTGTCATTTGCCATTAAGCAAATATTGGCTTCTACTTTCGAGTCACTTGATTCCGAACTTGAATCACTGTTGTCCCAAACAATATAGGCTTTCTTCTTGAAGAACTTTTTGCCTTTGATTTCATCATTTTTCTTGTTTGGACATTCGGTCTTCATATGTCCTGCTTCACCACAACCATAACATTTTATATTTACGGAAGTACCTTCTCTTACCTTTCCCTTACCTTTGAATGGATGCCTTCCTTTAGCTTTCATGAATTTGGTGAACTTCTTTATCATAAGACTCAATTCTTCTTCTTCATTCTTCGAGTCTTCTTCTTCCTTTTTATTTTTACCTTTGGAAATTTCGGTTTTGAAGGCTAAGTTCTTCTTTTGATATTGTCCTTCTTCTTCATTTAGACTTCCAAGATCAAGCTCATGCTCTCTTAGCTTTCCAAAGAGCGCCGCCATAGACATTGTGGCAAGGTTTTGTGACTCCGAGATGGTCGTCACCTTAGGTTGCCATTTCCTATCCAAAGATTTTAAAATTTTAACATTCAATTCATCAACGTCAAATATTTTACCTAATCCGGTGAGATGGTTCACAATATAAGTGAAACGCTTTTGAACGTCAAATATCGTTTCGCCTTGTTGCATCCGGAACATCTCGTATTCTTGGATTAGGGAATTTTTCCGTGCTCTCTTAACATCGTCGATACCTACGTGGGTCACTCTTAGCATTTCCCACATTTCCTGAGCACTTTTACAAATAGAGATCCTGTAAAACTCGTCAAGGGTTAAAGCAGATGAAATAATATTTCTAGCCCTAACGTCAAATTGTGCTTTTCTATTTTCCTCTGTTTTCCATCTAGAAAAAGGTTTAGGAACATCAACACCGTTCTCAGTAACTTTAGGAATATAGGGACCGTTTAAAATAGCGTCCCAAACGCCTCTATCAATAGACTCTAAAAAGATTTGTATTCTTACTTTCCAGAAAGGATAATTTTGACCCACAAAAAGTGGGGGTCTGTTGATAGACGCACCTTCGGCAAAAGTTTGATTTTGTCCGGCCATTTTCGAAAAGTTTGAATGACTATCAAAGCAAGCTCTGATACCACTTGTTAGAATCACGCAGCGGAATGTTCGCGTTGTCGGACCAAAACCAAGAGGGGGGGTGAATTGGTTTCTTAACAAAAATTAGGTTTTAAAAATTTTCCCCAAATTTTACCGATTGAAATACTGTGTAAACGTAAATAAGATAAAGATAGAGTCTTACACAGGAGATTTATACTGGTTCGGATCAAAAGACCCTACGTCCAGTTGCTAATCACTCAAACAGAAGATTAACGCTGTCACTATAATCAAAGTTGTTACAAACAGATAACAATTGAAAATACAAAGTAAAGAAAACACCTCTCTTGAAACCCACAACAGATGAAGAACAACTTTCCCCAGAGACGGCACAACACACAATCCACTAAGAACTCCACTTAGTGATTCTTATCGCTTCTAGCCCACACCAGGTTCCAAAAGCCCCTTTTTCCTCCAACAAACAGTTCTCTAGTACTCACAACACTTAACTTTTTTTTGAAAAAGGTTGTTCAATTTTCTTAGAGCCTTAGAGAACCTTAAGTATAGAAATTAGGGTTTGGGAATTGGGATTTTCGGAACTAGAGAGTATTGGGATTAGAGTTTTCGAAAATAGGTTTAATTTGAAGTTGAAAATCAAAATCTGACTTAAATAATCGATTAAATGTAGTGTTGATCGATTATTGCAGAGCCAAAATCAACAGAACCCAAAAACTCTCTGTTTTAATCGATTAAAAGCCCTGTTAATCGATTAACGGGTGTGTTAATCGATAATTACAGTGAACAGTGACAGAAAATGGTTTTTCTCACTGTAATAATCGATTATCTGACCATTTAATCGATTAAACCTGAGGCAAACTGATAAATGTGAGTTTTTGAAGCTTCTAAAGTGCAGACTATGTACCGGCTATCTTAAACTCTAATATTACAGACTCAAACTAATCAAAACAGAGTTATTACACAATAAAACAAGTCTTCAACTCTCTAAGTTCTTTGTTCTTGAATCATCATCAAAATCAACAAGCTTCATGTCCATTTAAGTTCAACATCAAGTCCTTGTATGTTCAACAAAAGGGGCTTTTGGAACCTGGTGTGGGCTAGAAACGATAAGAATCACTAAGTGGAGTTCTTGGTGGATTGTGTGTTGTGCCGTCTCTAGGGAAAGATGTTCTTCATCTCTTATGTGACTCAAGAGAGGTGTTTTCTTTACTCTATCTCTTCCTTTGTTATCTATTTGTAAAACTTGATTATAGTGACAGCGTTAATCCTCTTTTTGAGTGATTAGCAACTGGACGTAGGGTCTTTTTATCTGAACCAGTATAAATCTTCTGTGTAAGACTCTATCCTTATCCTATTTACGTTTACACAACATTTTAATCGGTAAAATTTGGGGAAAATTTTTAAAACCTAATTTTTGTTAAGAAACCAATTCACCCCCCCTCTTGGTTTTTGTCCGTTCATGCAAACATTCCGCTGCACGATTCTAACAAGTGGTATCAGAGCTTGCTTTGATAGTCATTCAAATTTTTCGAAAATGGTCAGACAAAAGCAAACGTTTGCCGAAGGTGCGTCTATCAACAGACCCCCACTTTTTGCGGGTCAAAATTATCCTTTCTGGAAAGTTAGAATGCAAATTTTTTTAGAGTCTGTTGATAGAGGTGTTTGGGACGCTATTTTAAACGGTCCCTATATTCCTAAAATTTTTGAAAACGGAGTAGACGTTCCTAAACCAGTTTCTACATGGACAGCGGAGGAAAATAGAAAAGCTCAATTTGACATTAGGGCTAGAAATATTATTTCATCTGCTTTAACCCTTGATGAGTTTTACAGGATCTCCGTTTGTAAAAATGCTCAAGTGATGTGGGAAATGCTAAGAGTGACCCACGAAGGTACCGACGATGTTAAGAGAGCACGAAAAATTCTCTAATCCAAGAATATGATATGTTCCGCATGCAACAAGGCGAAACGATATTTGACATTCAAAAGCGTTTCACACACATTGTGAACCATCTCACCGGGTTAGGTAAAATTTTTACGTTGATGAATTAAATGTTAAAATCTTGAAATCTTTGGATAGGAAATGGCAACCTAAGGTGATGGCCATCTCGGAGTCACAAAACCTTGCCACAATGTCTATGGTTGCACTCTTTGGAAAGTTGAGAGAGCATGAGATTGAGCTAGGAAGGCTAAATGATGAGGAAGGACAACATCAAAAGAGGAACTTAGACTTCAAAACTGAAATTTCCAAAGGTAAGAATAAAAAGGAAGAAGAAGACTCGGAGAATGAAGAAGAAGAATTGAGTCTTATGATAAAGAAGTTTACAAAATTCATGAAAGCCAAAGGAAGGCATCCATTTAAAGGTAAGGGAAAGGTAAGAGAAAATACTTCCGTAAATATCAAATGTTATGGTTGTGGTGAAACAGGACATGTGATGCCCGAATGTCCAAACAAGAAAAATGAAGATAATAAAGGAAAAAAGTTCTTCAAGAAGAAAGCCTACATTGCTTGGGACAATAGTGATTCGAGTTCGGAGTCAAGTGACTCAGAAATTGAAGCTAATATTTTCTTAATGGAAAATGACAATATATCTTCCGATTTTGAGGTAAGTGATTCTGACTCATCTTCAAGTGATGATGAAAATAATTTTGATGAACTGCAAAATGCATATAATGAATTGTTTAATGCCTTTAAGGACTTGAAAAATGAATACAAAGCTGTGAAAAAGAGTTTAAATAGATCTGAAAAGGAGGTAGAGTCCTTAAAAACAAAAATTGCATGTTTAGAGGAAAAGGAAACCTTAGAAACGAAAATTCTATGTATAGATGAGAATGATGATAAGAATATTATAGCATGTGCATCTTGTAAAGAGTATGAATATGATATTGATATACTTAATCATTTGCTTGATAAAGTCGAGAAGGAATTAAGTAATAATAATAAGGATAAAGTTGTTATTGCTCAAAATAGAGTAAATCATCATGTTCCTTTTTAAAACCTAAAATTAAAAATAGAAGAGTATGGGTTGAAAAAGGAACTAGAGCATCTATTGTTAGAAATGCATCATATTCAAAAGCTACATCTAAAGCATGTTTTTATTGTATGAAACATGGTCATACTTCAAATAGATGTAAAATCAAACATTTTGGTGTTCCTAAAGGAAAATATATTTGGGTTCCTTTAGTTAAATGAATTGTTTGTCTCTAACCCCAAGGACCCAAAAGTTATGGGGACCTAAGTTTACTATGTTCTTGTTTTGTAGGAAACTTCCAAATCAAAGAAGTCTATGTGGTATCTTGATAGTGGATGCTCTAAACATATGACCGGAGACAAAACGAAATTTGTGAGTTTCAAAGCTAAAGAACAAGGATATGTAACTTATGGGTGTCGCCGCCATCAGAAGAGGCGGTCGGAGCAACGCGATGGTTTTTGATATGACTCGCGTTTTCTTTGAAAGAAACGGTTCAATGCCTTTAGGCCGTCCGATAACCGGGCTAGACCTAAAGGCGAGGTTTTCGAATAGGTTCGAGGAGTCGCCATCAGTGTTTTAACTTTAAACAATGAAAAAGGTAAAAAGGAAAAAGGCAGTGGTTTCAGAAAAAATCAACTTTGGCCATTACAACCAGAGTCGGGTAAGGGAGTTAGTTACGTGTGGGGAAGGTGTTAGCACCCCCACAACGCCCCTTTCGGGTTCCCTATGATGGACTAACTTAGAAAATAAACACTTAAAGAAATTACATTTTTACCCTATTATTTGATCTACTTGCAGAATTTAAATATCTACATGGCTCGATTATCTAATGCACACAAAGAAAGTGATAAAGAAAGCAGTAAAAAAAAGACAGAGAATAGAGAAGGAACCTCCGAAGCGAGCTTTATATAACTCTTCAAAAATGTGAGGACGCTTTTTGGCAGTCCCCGCACTCTACAAACACGCTCCTCCCACAAAATAAAGAAAAGTCACTCTACCGAGGGCCGGATGTCTCAAAGAGAGACTTCCTTAACCGATTTCAACCTTAACGGAAATCGGAAAGCTCCCTCGAACCCTGGAATAATGCTCAGGGTCACTCTCAAGTGCCAAAAGGCTTCCAAGAGAGTGGAGGAGTGTGAAAGGTGTGAAAAATCAGAGAAATGATGCTCCTATTTATAGGGATTCGGGCCTGGAAAAGGTGGATGACCGTCTGGACAAAGCGGACGGTCGTCCATGGCAAAAAGTGGCCATGGACGACCGTCCATGCAGTGTGGACGGCCGTCCATGGCAACTTTTGGCCATGGACGGCCGTCCAAGCTAAGTGGACGGCCGTCCATGGCCTTAAAGTTGCCATGGACGGTCATCTGCTTGTCCTGGATGGCCATCTGTCTGTTCTGGACGACCATCCGCCTGTTCTAGACGACCATCTGCTGTCTCTGGCGGATTTCCCGATTTTTAATGCCTCTAAAAACCCTTCCTATCCTAAATGGAACCTAGAACAAGCTACTATGGACTTGATAAAGTCTTAATCATCTTCGAAACGGGCGATCTTCGACTTTATTAGGGGGTCGGGCAAGATTTGGGGTCTACAATGGGGACAACAACAAAGGAAAGATTCTTGGAATTGGAAATATAGGTGGTGCAAACACTTTGGAGATTAAGGATGTGCTTCTTGTTGATGGGATAAAGCATAATCTCCTTAACATAAGTCAACTTTGTGACAAAGGATTCAAGGTAATCTTTGAAAGTAAGTTTTGTACCATACATTTGATAGATTCTGAAAATGTAGCATTGAAAGGCATTAGGCATAATAATATATATTTGATTGATTTGAATTGTATACATGATACTAGTATAACATGCTTAGTTGCTAAGGAAGAGAACCCATGGTTATGGCATAAGAGAGCGGCTCATATAAATATGCATCATTTAAACAAGTTGATATCAAAGGACTTAATTATTGGTTTGCCTAAGTTAAAATTTGAAAATGATAGATTATGTGATGCATGTCAAAAAGGTAAGCAAGTGAAATCATCATTTAAATCAAATAATGTTATTTCCACATCAAAACCTTTAGAATTATTACATTTAGACTTATTTGGTCCTTCTAGGATAAAAAGTTTTGGTGGAAATTATTATGCTCTTGTGATTGTTGATGACTTTTCTAGATATACTTGGACATTTTTATTAACATTGAAAAGTGAAGCTTTTAAGGTCTTTAGGAAGTTTGCAAAGCAAATTCAAAATGAAAAAGAATTAAGAATTAAGGTATTAAGAAGTGACCATGGTGGATAGTTTCAAAATGAAAGGTTTGAAAATTATTGTGAGGAAAATGGTATATTGCATAATTTTTCTGCACCTAGGACTCCCTAGCAAAATGGTGTAGTTGAAAGGAAAAATAGGTCACTAGAGGAACTTGCTAGAACAATGCTAAATGAATCAAATGTTCCTAAATATTTTTCGGCTGATGCTGTAAGTACTGCATGTTATGTTTTGAATAGAATGCTCATTAGGCCAATTATAAAATCAACTCCCTATGAATTATTAAATGGTAGAAAGCATAATGTCGCTCATTTGAAAATATTTGGATGTAAGTGCTTTGTGTTAAATAATGGAAACAAAAAATTAGGAAAATTTGACTCAAAAGCCGATGAGGGCATTTTCTTAGGTTATTCATTAACTAGCAAAGCTTATAGAGTGTTTAATAGAAGAACCTTAAATGTTGAAGAATCTATACATGTTACTTTTGATGAAATTGTAGACCTTGGGGGAAATCCTCTTGAGTCAAATAAAGAACTTGCAGGTGATGATGAGTACATAAGAGAGGCTCTTGATGAATTGTATTTGGAAGCAAATGAGCCTTCTCAAACACCTGAATTAGCAAAAGAATGGCAATCACCAAGAGGACTTTCAATGGACAATATTATTGGTGATATCTCAAAAGGGGTAAGAACTAGAAATATGACTAATTTCTGCATGTCTATAGCTTTTGTTTCACAGATAGAACCCAAAAATGTTGAGGAAGCGCTTAAAGATGACCAATGGTGCATAGCAATGCAAGAGGAACTTAATCAATTTGAAAGGAATCAAGTCTGGGAATTAATTCCAAGAGAAGAATCACATCAAGTAATTGGAACTAAATGGGTATTTAGAAACAAACTTGATGAAGATGGAAACGTAACAAAGAATAAAGCCAGACTTGTTGCCAAAGGTTACTGTCAGGAGGAAGGTATTGATTATGATGAAACTTATGCTCCTATTGCCAGGTTAGAGGCTATACGCCTACTTCTTGCTTATGCATCATTGATGAAATTTAAATTATATCAAATGGATGTTAAAAGTGCATTTTTTAATGGGTTTATTAAAGAAGAAGTATATGTGGAGCAACCCCCTGGATTTGAAGATTTTAGTTATCCTAATCATATTTTTAAATTGAAGAAAGCATTATATGGTTTGAAACAAGCTCCTAGGTCTTGGTATGAAAGATTAAGTAGCTTTCTAACTTCAAATGATTTTTCTAGAGGAAAAATTGATTCTACTTTGTTTATAAAGAAAGTAAAAGAACATATCTTATTGGTTCAAGTATATGTTGATGATATCATTTTTGGATTAACTGATAATTCTTTGTGTGTAGAATTTTCTAAGATAATGCAGGGAGAATTTGAAATGTCTATGATGGGAGAATTAACGTTCTTCGTTGGACTTTAAATCAAGCAACTTAAAGATGGCATTTTTGTCTCTCAAACCAAATACTGCAAAGAGATTCTCAAGAAGTTTGGAATGAACACTTCAAAGGAAGCTAACACACCCATGGGAACTTCATGCTATTTAGACAAGGATGAATCAGGTTTGGAAATTAATCAATCTATGTATAGAGGTATGATAGGTTCACTGTTATACTTAACTGCAAGTAGACCTGAAATTATGCATTCTGTCTGTGTGTGTGCTAGATTTGAGGCATGTCCAAAAGAATCTCACCTAACTGCAGTAAAACGTATTTTAAAATATTTAAAAGGAACTATTGGTTTTGGTTTATGGTATCCATCTAAAGCTTGTACTAGTTTAATAGGTTATTCTGATGCTGATTATGGTGGATGAAAAATAGATAGAAAAAGTACTAGTGGGACATGTCATTTGTTAGGATCATCTTTAGTATCTTAGCATTCTAAGAAACAGGCATGTGTTGCTTTATCCACCACTGAAGCTGAATATATTGCAGCTGGTAATTGTTGTGCTCAAATTTTGTGGATGAAACAACAACTAGAAGATTATAGTATATTTCTAAATGATATTACTTTGATGTGTGATAATACAAGTGCAATCAATCTTACTAAGAATCCAATAATGCACTCTAGGACTAAACATATAGAAATTAGACATCATTTCTTGAGAGATCATATAAGTAAAGGAAATTGTAAAATTGAGTATGTTGATACAAAGCATCAATTAGCGGATATTTTTACTAAGCCTCTTCCCAAGGATAGATTCTATGATCTTAGAAGAGACTTAGGGATATTAGAAATAACTTAAATTCTGCTTAATTAAACAGTTTTTGCATGATTGTAATGTTACATATATCTTTGTTTGTAATGAAGTTTCTTTTTGAAATAAAATTTGTATTTTTGCTTTATTTGAGGGGGAGTTATTTCCAAGTTATGCATATTTTGAGGGGGAGCTCTTAATTGTTTATTATAATCAAAATAGGGGGAGAAATATTTAAGGCCTCTTATGATTAAATTTAAATATTATTTGGTATGTTTAATGTTTTTGTTAGTGTGACAGATAAAACAGGTTATTACAAGGCTTTAAAAAGAAAATTTTGATCATCATAAAAAAGGGGGAGATTGTTGAATATACAAGGACTTGATGTTCAACTTACATGGACATGAAGCTTGTTGATTTTGATGATTATTCAAGAACAAAGAACTTAGAGAGTTGAAGACTTGTATTCTTATGTAATAACTCTGTTTTGATGAGTTTGAGTCTGTAATATTAGAGTCTAAGATAGCCAGTACATAGTCTACTCTTTAGAAGCTTCAAAAACTCATTTTTATAAAAAACTCACGGGTTTAATCGATCAAAAGAACAAATAATCGATTATTACAGAGAGAAAAATCATTTCCTATATCAGCTCTCTGTAATAATTGATTAACACTCCTGTTAATCGATTAACAGGGCAAATAATCGATTAAAACAGTGCGTTGAGGGTTCCTGTTGATTTTGGCTCTGTAATAATTGATTAACACTTGAGATAATCGATTATTTAAGTCATATTTGCATTTTGAACTTCAAATTAAACCTATTTTCGAAAACCCTTGTCCTAATACACCAAGTTTCAAAAATCCCTAATTCCCAAACCCTAATTCATTTACTTAGGGTTCCCTAAGGCTCTCAGAAAATTGAACAACCTTTTTCAAACAAAAGTTGAGAGTTGTGATTACCAGAGAACTGTTTGTTGGAGGAAAAAGGGGCTTTTGGAACCTGGTGTGGGCTAGAAGCGATAAGAATCACTAAGTGGAGTTCTTGGTGGATTGTGTGTTGTGCCGTCTCTAGGGAAAACTGTTCTTCATCTCTTGTGTGACTCAAGAGAGGTGTTTTCGTTACTCTATCTTTTCCATTGTTATCTGTTTGTAAAAACTTGATTATAGTGACAGCGTTAATCCTCTATTTGAGTGATTAGCAACTGGACGTAGGGTCTTTTGATCCGAACCAGTATAAATCTTCTGTGTAAGACTCTATCCTTATCCTATGTACGTTTACACAACATTTTAATCGGTAAAATTTGGGGAAAATTTTTAAAACCTAATTTTTGTTAAGAAACCAATTCACCCCCCCCTCTTGGTTTTTGTTTGTTCACGCAAACATTCCGTTGCGCGATTCTAACACATTTGAGTTGACTGGATGTCGAAGCTCTTCTCTGTCCATGTTGGTGAGGATAAGGGCTCCTCCTAAGAAGGCTCGCTTGACCACAAAGGGTCCTTCATAGTTTGTGTTCCATTTTCCAATTTTATCCTTCTGGGCTGGAATCAATTTCTTTATTACCAGATCCCCTTCTCAAAAAGTACAGGGATAGATTTTCTTGTCGTAGGCTTTCTTGATCATTTGATAAACTTGCCCCCAACATATGGCATCCAGCCGTTTTTCTTCAATTAGGTTCAGCTGATCGTAGCGATTTTGGACCCATTCTGCTTTTGTCAATTTTGCTTCCATAACAACTCGTAGGGAGGGTATTTCGACTTCTACTGGTAGTACGACCTCCGTGCCGTATACGAGGGAAAATGGAGTAGCCCCTGTGGAGGTTCGTACAGAAGTTTGGTATTCGTGCAAGGAAAAGGGTAACATTTCGTGTCAATCTTTGTATGTCACTACCATCTTCTAGATTATTTTCTTAATGTTCTTATTGGCTGCCTCTACTGCACCGTTCATCTTAGGTCGGTATGGAGAGGAATTATGATGCTGAATTTTGAAATCTTGACATAATTCCTCTTTCATCTTATTATTGAGGTTGGTCCCATTATCAGTAATGAGCTGATGGGGGATGCCATACCGACATAGTATATTCTTCTTGATGAAGGTGGTCACCACTTTTCTAGTCACGTGTGCGTATGATGCTGCCTCAACCCATTTGGTGAAGTAATCAATGGCCACCAAGATAAAACGGTGACCATTAGATGCTTTGGGCTCGATGGGTCCGATGACGTCCATGCCCCACATAGAGAATGGCCATGGTGTAGCCAGGGTGCTGAGAGGTGCGGGCGGAATGCGAATATTATCGGCATAGATTTGGCATTTGTGACATTTTTTAGCATATTGGTGACAGTCGGCCTCCATGGTGGACCAAAAATACCATGCCCTTAAGATTTTCTTTGTCATGACATGCCCAGGTGCGTGGGTCCCAAAGGCTCCTTTGTGAATTTCTCTTATCAAGGTTTGGGTTTCTTCATGCTCCACACACATTAAGAGAGTGGAATTGAAGCTCTTTTTGTAGAGGGTTTCTTCAATCAACGTGAACTTTACTGCCCTTTTACGAATGGTTCGTTTATCATTATCATTGATTCCTTCGGGGTATTCGCCCTTCATGAGGTATTGATTGATGTCGTGATACCTGGGATTTTGATCGCGCTTGCTGTTTACTGTCATGCAAAAAGCTTGTTTGTCATGCAGCTTGATTTGGATGGTTGGCATCTCATGCTCTTGATCTAAAGAGAACATGGATGATAGAGTAGCGAGGGCGTCTGCGAATTGATTGTCCTCCCGAGGAACATACTTGAAGGTGACGCTTTCCAGCCTCGAAACTAAATCACGTATGTGCTCTAGATATGGGATTAATTTAGAGTTTCGGGTTTCCCATTCACCTTTAAGTTGATAGATGACAAGGGATGAATCGCCAAAAACCTTGAGCTTGGTAACCCCATGATGTAGAGCTGCTTGGATTCCTAGCGTACACGCTTCGTATTCGGCCATGTTATTAGTACAGTCAAAATTCAACCTAGCCATTACGGGGATATACTTCTTTTCTGGGGATATTAAAATAGCTCCTATCCCGTGCCCAAGCATATTTGAGGCTCCGTCGAAGAACATGGTCCATGCTTCTTCTTTGGTCTCTTTGTGTTCAATGTGCATGATATGTTCATCGGGAAAATCGTCCTGTAGGGACTGATATTCGTTTGTTGATCCATGGGCTAGATAGTTTGCTAGGGGGCTACCTTTAATAGCTTTCTGGGGTGACATGAACGATGTCAAACTCTAAGAGGAGCACTTGCCACCTAGCTATTCTTCCGGTCAGAATGGGATTCTCGAAGAGGTACTTGATTGGGTCCATTTTGGAGACCAACCATGTCATGTGTCGAGCCATGTATTGCCGGAGACGCTGAGTGACCCACACCAATGCGCAACAGGTTTTTTCAAATGGTGTATAACGGGTCTCATAATCTAGGAATTTTTTGCTGAGATAACAAATGGCTCGCTCTTTCTTCCCGGTTTCGTCTTGTTGACCGAGCACACATCCCATGGACTCTTCGAGTATTGACAGATATAGGATCAGAGGTCTTCCTTCAACGGGTGGTACCAATACTGGCAGATTGGTTAAGCATGTTTTTATTTTATCGAATGCTTGTTGGCATTCTTCATTCCACACTGTTGGTTGAGTTTTGCGCAACAGTTTAAAGATGAGTATACATTTATCCGACAACTGTGTAATAAAATGGGCAATATAGTTGATTCGGCCCTGAAATCCTCTTACCTCCTTTTTCATGCTTGGTGGGGGAATTTCCAAAATCGCCTTGGTTTTGTCAGGGTCCACCTCGATTCCTCTTTTGCTAACGATGAACCCCAAGAGTTTTCCTGATCGTACTTCGAAAGTATATTTTGCCGGGTTTAGTTTGAGTCGATACTTTCGAAGCCGATCAAATAGCTTCTTGAGATATTGAATGTGGTCCATCTCGTTTCTGGATTTGGCGATCATGTCATCCACGTATACTTCTATTTCCTTGTGGATCATGTCATGGAATAGTGTGACCATAGCCCTTTGATAGGTAGCCCCTGCATTCTTGAGTCTGAAAGGCTTTACTCGATAGCATAAGGTACCCCATGGTGTGATGAAAGAGGTTTTTTCTCTGTCCTCGATGGCCGATTTAATTTGATTGTACCCCGCATACCCATCCATGAAGGAATAAAGCGTGTTGGTAGCGGTATGGTCTACTAGTGTGTCTATATGTGGTAAGGGAAAGTCATCCTTTGGACTTGCTCGATTGAGGTCCCTATAATCCATGCATACCCTAACCTTACCATTCTTTTTTATGACAGGCACTATGTTGGCCAACCACTCTGGGTATTTGGACACTACTAGGAAATTGGCGTCCAGTTGTCTTTGTACCTCTTCCTTAATCATTAAGGACCAATCTGGTTTGATTCTTCTGAGTTTTTGCTTCACAGGTCGGAATCCTTCTTTTAATGGTAGTCGATGCTCCACTATACTTGTATCGAGCCCAGGCATGTCATGGTAGGACCAGGTGAACACATCCATGTACTCTTTTAAAAGCTGTGTCAATCCCTCCCTTATGCTACTATCTATTTGGGTGCCAATATTTATCTTTTTCTCATCATCCCCTTCTCCCAAATTGATAGTTCTGTTTCTTCTTGATGGGGTTGTATAATGCGTGCTTCTTTTTCCAACATTCTCTACATGTACGGGGAAATGGTCCCCTGCTCACTGTCGGACTCGACCCATTCGCCTTCGGCTTCCGGGGTCCACAGATATTCATCAATCACAGACATGATGTGTTTTAGGTTCTGTTTTAGTCATAGATTTTATTATTCAATTATTTTTGAAAGAATAATAAATAGAAGAGGGAAAAGAATGAAGGAAATGAATATGACAAGAAAATGCCTCATGTATTAAGGAAAATGAAAGCGTATGTACAAGCCCTTTTAGTCAAAATTCTCGCGGCCACGGGCGGGGACCGCGGGAGATACAAGAGAAAGCTAAAAAAGAACCCTAGGGGTTGATCCTCCAAGTCCTCCCTCTCTACTACTCTGGCTTTGACAGAGGCTTGGCGTCCACATCAGAAGCAGAAGCATCAAAGGTTATCCACCCAGCGTCGATTAATTCTTGGACCCGATACTTCAGGGTCAAGCAATTTTCCATTGAGTGCCCGGGCGAACCCGAGTGGTAATCGCATTTCTTGCTTGGTTTATACCACTCGGGGTAGGGAGGCTCTATTTGCTTCTTGGGAGGGGCGCATGTCAAGAGCTTGGCCTCCAGCAGCTGTGGCAGCAATTTACCATAGGAAGTTGAGATGGGAGTGAACTTTCTTTCTTTCTTACGAGGCTGCCGAGCTGCTTGTGGAGCAGAAGAAGGAGTAGCGAAGTTAATCGCGTGCACAACTTCGTCTTTCTTCTTACCGGCGGGTTTTCTGAATGAGACACCAGCATGGGAAGACTCTGCTATCTTCCCACTTCTCAGCCCTTGCTCCACTCTTTCCCCTACAGTGACTATGTCCGAAAAAAGATTGGAGGTACTGGTTATTGCTTTATCGTAGTAAGCTCCAGTCAGTGAATCTATGAACATAGCCACCGTCTCCTTATCCGTCAACGGAGGCTCTATTTGGGCAGCCATTTCCCTCCACCTTTGGGCGTATGCTTTGAAGGATTCGTCGTTCCTTTTGCTTAGGGTCCTAAGATCTGACCTGTCAGGGGTTAGATCGATATTGTATCGGTAACGATGAAGAAAAGCGTCAGCCAGCTGTTTCCAGTTTTGGACCTGCCCTCTTTCCAACTGCATGTACCAGTTGAGAGCCGTGTCAGCTAAACTCTCCTGGAAGCAGTGGATCAGGAGTTTTTCATTTTCAGCGTGCGCAGCCATCTTACGACAATACATCATAAGATGGTTCTTGGGGCAGGTCAGCCCGGTGTACTTGGGGAAGTCCGGGATTTTGAATTTTGGAGGGAAATGGATATTCTTCACTAGGCACATATCCGCCACCTCTTTGATGTCAAAAGTGTGCCCCTCCACCGCCTTCAGTCTCTCCTCTAGGGCGGAGATTTGTTGTTTTGACACTTCTGGGGTGTGGATGCGCATGGTCCGAGCATCGGATTGGAGATGTGCCTTTTGATCGAAGAGGAATTCTTCTTCCTCTTCCTCTTCGTGGCAGGAGGCGTGCTCGGCTTGGGCTACGCCTTTATTTTGGCCTTGGCGCATGGCCTCCATCAGTTGCGCCATCTGCTCCAGGAGGGTTTTAACCTCTGCGGTGAGCTTACAATTTTGCTCTTCTAGGTTTTCCATAGCTCTTGCTTTTTGTGCACAGGTTCGAACGGGGAGAGGACCAGCCACTTTCTAGAATTCCCAAAAGAAGCTTATTAATGAATGTTGAGTGTGGGACTAGTATGGAAATGTTTATGTATGAGAGATTCTGTTTAGATGGTGCTAATGCGTTCTTCTCCTTTTTTCTCTCTCTTGGTTTTCTTAACTCATGGTATGATGCGACATGAATGTTTTGACTTTGTCAAAAATTATTCTATTTGTTATTTTTTTTTATTTGATTTGGGTCTTTATTTGGTTTTATTTTGGTTTAGAGCCTTTTATCTCTTCTGTCGGACTGTGTGACTACTTAACTTACAAAGAACCTGAAGTTAGGCTAGCTAAAAGGCAGACTGTCCGAGATAAAATAGTTTATTGCGAAAGAATAATATTAGCGTCCCTTATCTCTTCTGTCGGACTGCGTGGCTAATTAGCTTACAAAGAACCAGAAACTAGGCTAGCTAAAAGGCAGACTGTCCGAGATAAAGGTGTTTATTGTAAAAAATTTCTTATTTGTTGTTTGGTTTTGCTATGCAATCAAATGCAACAAACAAATGCACATACAATTAACTCATCCACGAACAGGTGAGAAGTCGTTTTTATCACGAGGTAGGGTTTTTCTGCAGAAAAGTGCATTGGCGAAGGTAGGTTCTAACTGTTCTCACCAAGGCTTAGGCCCCCAAGGTGCCCCCATTATAGGGTCCCCACTCTCCAACCTTCCGACCATGCTTAGCCCTAAGGCCATAGTTAGTCTTTGTGCCAAAAGAGGAAGGTTATCACCTTGAGTGGTGGTTTCCAATCATACCGGTGGGCACATGGCCCTCACTACCGCAAACCGTACCTGCCACCCACTCCCTATGGATTTCTCACTTGCCCCCGGGTATAGAGGGAACTGTAGTGTGCAAAGGTTTGTGTACAGTTTGTATTTCAAATAATTGCGTAAAATAAACAAACAACAGTTATTAAAGACAAGCAATTAAAGAATGTTATAATACAAGGTAGGGTAAAAGCAAAATTTCTTAGTTTATTTATTAAACTAGCCCATCACTAAATGGGATCAACTCTCTAGGCTTCCCCAGTGGAGTCGCCATCTGTCGCCGCCGTCAAAATGAGGCAGTCGGAGCGACACGATGGTTCCGACTTTCCATTTTTCACGTTTTTATGTGTGACGTTACAACGCCTTTAGGTTGTCTGATAACCGGGCTTAACCTAAGGGCGAGGTTTTTGAAAGGGCGTTCTTAGATCGTCCGATAACCGGGCTGACCTAAGAACAAGTTTGAAAGGGTTCTTATGGAGTCGCCACCGATGTTTTTACCAGAAACATTGAAAAAGGAGAGAAAAGGCGTTGGTTTTTTCAAAACCAACTTTGGTCGTTAAAACCAGAGTTGGGTAAGGGAGTTAGTTACGTGTAAGGGAAGTGTTATTTCCCTTACGACGCCCCTTTCGGGTTCCCTATGACAGCCAGTTATTTTATAGATAAACTTTTGAAATGATGCTTTTACCCTTTTATTTGCGGAATTAAAATAATGACTACATGGCCCTAATATCTATTACACAATTTAATATGAATAAAAAGACAGTAAAAGAGAGGGAGAGAGGGAAGAAACCTCTGGAGCAAGTTTTCAATTAATTCTCTTGAAAAATAGGGTGCGTTTTGGCAGCCCTTCGCTCTTACAACGTCGAAATCTCACTCAAAAACGCTATAAAAAAGCTCTCTTAGACACTCAGAAACTCCGGAAATGCTTCGGAGGGGCTCTAGGAGAAGAATTTTGAGAAATTGTAGAAGGGAAGGTGGAAGAATTGTGTGAAATGAAGGGGAGAGCGCTCCCTATTTATAGGGATTCGCGTCTGTTAGGTCGAGACGTCGGTCTCGACTGGCAAGGTCGAGACGGCGGTCTCGCCATTCGGGACGACGGTCTCGACTTGAATAAGTGGCAAGATGGCGGTGTCAACTTGCCAAGTGGCGAGAATGCCTTCTCGCCAAACGGGAGGGGGGTCTCGCCAATGGTAAGTGGCGAGACGGCGGTCTCGCCAAATGAGACGGTGGTCTCGACTTGCCATTGGTCGAGACGGTGGTCCCGAAAAGCGAGACGACGGTCTCGACCCCTGAAGGCGAAAATCCTTATTTTTGTAAAGAAAATCCTTCCTACTCTAATATGGGGCCTAATAGTCTCTCCTAGTGGCTTTTTAGGCTTCATTCATCTTCGAATAAGAGGTCTTTTGCTCTTATTTTGAGGTGGGGCAAGATTTAGGGTCTACAGTTTCTTTTCACAATCATTCAAACTAGACCATTCTCTGTTAAAAACATAGGAGCCTTGTTCAATGATATTCCAAACACTTATATCAATAGATTCAATAAATATCTTCATTCTTATCTTCCAAAATGAATAATCTATTCCACAAAACAGTGGAGTCTATCAATACAAGCTCCCTCAGAAAAATTATTTCCAGCCATTTGGATCGAAAAACTTGAATAAATCTCAAGAACCTTGCTCTGATACCAATTGTTAGAATCAAACAAAGATTAAGAGTTCTGATCAATTCTTGAATCAAACAAAACAATCAATCAAAATAAAGGCAACAACAGAATAAAAGAGAGAAAGGTTTAGAAAGATACAACCAAGATTTATACTGGTTCACCTAATCCCAGGGCTACGTCCAGTTCCCAGCCAAATTCTAGCTGAAATCCACTAGATTGAATGTTTTACAGATTACAATTCCAATCACACACCCAATCTACCACAAAAACCAAAATTTCAGTCATTGCACATAAACCTTCACCAAGAACCAACTTCCAGTTCTTGAACAACCCTGCAGCCAAATTCTAGCCATAGAAACCAGTGCTCACACTTCCAGACACCCACAATACAGTAAAGAAAAGTAAAGAAACAAAGAGAAGAAACTAGAACACTCAAACCCGGTTTATGCAGCTCTGCAGAATGAGTTTCTTCACCAAAAGAATGCAAAATTTGCCTCAAGAAAGAACTTCGAAAAACTTCACAAAACTTGCGTGATTCTTTCTTGAAAGTAGCTCTTATGATTGCTTGATTGATTGCTCAAAGGTATATTTTAAAAGAGTCAATCAATCCTGTTTATGTTAGAAAAGTAGTTTTAAATCAAGAGGGGGGGTGAATTGATTTTTGAAAGTTTTTCGCAATACACAGATTATCTAATTCGAAAATTAAGTTTCTAAAAATCTTTTTGAATTACCAAGCAATCAAACAATATAAGCGCAGCAACTGAAATTAAAGAGAGAAAGGTTAGGAAAGATTTCACCGGTAATTTTATACTGGTTCACCCAATACCAGGGCTACGTCCAGTCTCCAGCCAAATTCCAGCTGGGTTCCACTAGAATAGATGTTTTACAGACTCACCCTCTTACACCTATTCTAACTCTCCACCAAGAACCAAATTCCAGCTCTTGGAAACCTCTGCAACCAAATTCCGACAGCGAGAGAAACCAAGTGCCCAAATTCCAGGCACCACACACAAGAACCAAATTCCAGCTCTTGCTTACAACCTTCCCACCAAGAACCAAATTCCAGTTCTTGGCAACTTTCTACAACAATTGCAGAAAACTTGTACCCAAATTCCAGGTACAAAACGAGTACAAATGAATGAATAGAAATTTAAAAGAAGAAACAAAGAAAGCTCAAACCGGATTACACCAATCCACGGTCGGTTTCTTCTTCAAAGAAATGCAAAGTGCCTCAAGAAAGATTTCAAAAGAAGTTCACAAAAACAGTTGTGTATCTTTCTTGGAAAAAGTATGCTAACGAGTTGCTTGTATTGATTGCTTGAATTGTGTAAAAGCTGATATTCAATCTCTGTTTAAAAGTTTCAAGCAATTACGTTTATAAAAGAGTATTTTCAAATCTGCTGCATTAATTAATCTGTTGAAAGTTTGTTTTAATCTGTTGAAATAGCCGTTATAATCTGTTAAAAGTCCTTTCAACCCATTAATGCGTTCTTGATCTTTAACAGAAAATGTTTTAGTTGATACGCCCACGTTTTTATCAGTTAAAACGTTTTACAAACATTTTCAAAGTATAAAACAATCGATTGAATCGCGTATTAATCGATTGATTTGTTTAAAAACCTTCTTATAAAACTTTCGAAGTTATTTTAGCTGATATAAAGTCGTTTCAATCGATTGAAAAACTGCACATATATTTTCAAGTCATTTTAATCGATTGAAAGTTTGTTTTAATCGATTGAAAAGATTTTCTAAGTTATTTTAATCGATTGAAATACGTTTTAATCGATTGAAACAGATCTGATCGGTCATAATTCAATTCGATCGATCATATCCAACTTCGATCGGTCATAATCTCATTCTGATCGATCATCCTGACATCAAAGTAATTTTAATCGATTTAAACGTGTTTTAATCGATTAAAATAGTTCTGATCGCTCATATATAAGATCTGATCGATTATATTGCATTCGACCTATTATATTCGAATTCTAATCGGTCATAAAGAGTTTTAATCGATTAAAAGAAGTTTGTATCGATTAAAATATTGTAAAAACACTTTTTAAAACATTCTAAGTGTTTTAAATTGATTCTTTCAAACCTGTATCAGTTAATAACTTGTTTAAGAAAATTCTTTGCCAAAATGCTTTTGTTTTTTATTTGTTAAAAACTGTTTTTGAGGCATTTTGCAAGATGAGTGAAGAAGCTTTATGCAGTGGAAAAGGTAAAGTGGTTTTACCTAAGCTTTCTGTTAAGACACACTAAGTCTTCGACTCCATTCTTCGAGTGACTTGTTTGAGCTGCTACGAGAGTTGACCCTTGACTTTATCTTTGACTTCATCAAATCAATGAGATCTTTGCTAGGATCACTTTCGGTCTCCCCCTATTTGATGAAGACAAACACCATTTTGAAAAAACAATCTCTGCAAAATAAGTCACTTGATAATGCGGTTAGGTGAGAAATATAAGAATGTAATAAAGTTTTGTTTCTCCCCTAAAACTTATTTCTCCCCCTAAAACTTATTTCTCCCCCTAAACTGTTGCTCTTAAATTTATCTTAAAGTGATGCAACTATTTCTCCCCCTTTTGACTTCATCAAAAATAGGGAATAGAAGAGAAAAGAATAAAATGTAAGGTTTCGAAAAATATGCTCAAGTTTTTGAAAATACAAAGTGAATCAATATTTCACTCATGAAAATAATCAATTAAAGTTGATTCAAACTTATCTCCATTAACACGTTTGTAATGAATACAATTAACACGTGTAAAGATAAGGGAATCACGCTTTAGTAGCATGTTTACGAAACTGACCATTAACTAAAGCCTTTAATCTTTCTTCCCAGAATAAAAATCGATTAAAAACAGAGCATAATCGGTTAAAATGTTCTTGGTAAATGATTTTAATCGATTGAAAGAAAGGTTTAATCGATTAAAACATTTAAGATTTTGAAAACATGAATTTTTAATAAAAACAATCGATTGTTTCGATTTTAAATCGATTAAAACGAGTAATGAAATTTCGTTGTTTAAGTTTATTTAACCGATTAAAAAGTGTTTTTATTAACTAAAACAACCAGATTTTGAAAATCATGATATATCTGATGTGAATATCTCAGTATCTAATCTATTGGATATGTAGTGAAATGATTGTCTAGATCAATATCAACTATTTTTCACCGATAATCTACCACTATCGATTTAATTTTAAATTTGGCTAATTTCTATGTTATAAGACAGTTTTAAAAGGTTTTAATCGATCAATGCCCAGTTTTAAAAGAGATTCAGGGATCTATCATCTACTTCTATCTAAGCCAGTTCAATCTAGATTTAGATCCTAAATCATATTTAACCAAAGCTAGATCAAGAGTCCCTGGTATAACACCAGTTAATATTACAGATCCATGCAAAAAATATAAAGATAGAAATAAGCGAGAAGATAAAGATGATGAGGGGAACTAGTCATCCCAATTTCCACTGATTGAGCTGCTTATCCACCAGCTTGGTGATCATTCATTTGGTTCCCACCAATATCAAAAGATAATAGGCTTTCCTTTTTGCTGGAACCAATTTTGCTCTATCAACTATTTGAGTCAACAAGCTGCTTGTCACTCTGTATCGACAGCAGAACACGAAACTTTTCACGAAAAGAAATCTTTTAGCAGTTCTTGTTACTATTGACTGCATTACAGTCCATGGTTGACACCCAATGGAATTAAATGTTTCTTTAGGAACATCAGCTATTACACATCCGAGGCATAATCATGTACTGACCAAATCCTACACCGAATGCATGATACCATAAATTGCATGAATCACGAGGTTAATGATGTACTTGAGATAGGAATTTTCTTTCATAATAGCCAACCCATTTTGAACCTACTGCAGTTGTCATCATCCAAGCAAATAACCGTATTTTTATTAATGTAGTATGATGGGTGTTATTCTCACTTATAGTGAACCAGTCATCATTATCTTTTGAAGAATGAGTCATTTTTAACTTTGTTGTTTTCCGGTGGTATCATATGCATAAGTGATTAACAAAAAAACTTATTCGGTAGAGTGGGCAATGATTAGTAATGAGGACAGGTGATGACAATCAATCCGGAATTCTAAAACAATATAAAATTTATCCCTGTCTCGACCATAAAACATACATTCCCTGTACCACGTTATTCAATTTTTGAATTCGTTGTTCCAGATTGGTTCCCTTATAGTGTCACCTCGTGACATTGATGATTAAAGCAAATATTCAAAGTTGCACAGTTCAATGAATTTCACCAAGAGTTTTGAACCAATGCATGCTCAAGATTATTTCAAATATATTGCTAGGTAATATCAAGAAATCTAATGTAAACATTTGTTCATTGAACTTCCTAGTAATCAACAATTTATTACCAGTAACAATTATCACTAAAAAATCTTTGATAAACTATGTTTTCGAGTCCTAACGATTTGACCTGTTTGTAACTAGTGTCTATAAGAAAAGTTACGATCCATTTTTTTGATAATTTCTTTGATTTTCAGTGTATTACCATGCATCATTCCATGTAAAGTATTAAGAGAAATGTAAACATCTACGACTTGAATCATGTTTATGTTGTTGTCAAAATAAAAGACACTTCCATTCATGAATAACGATAATAGTTTTCCCACATTATGTCACTGGTCGAGTTCCCAATTCAAAGATTTGTTCAGACCTTCGCTTTCTAATTTAAAAATTTGTGCCATTGAAAGAAAATTGAATATGGATACGTTTCAAAGCAGATTGCTCGAACCAGTCATGATTTTGATCATGTTTACAGAGAGAATTGAGAGGAGATTTTGAAAATATGAAAACAGAAGAAAGATGATAAGTTGAGAAATGATAAGTTCAGAACCTGGTTTGATGAAGAAAGCGGATTTCAAGTTTTTGAAATTCAAAGAGACATTTAAACACATTATGCAGTTACTGGATTATCATAAAGACCTGGGTTCTTTTAATCGAATTGGCCTATCAAACTTTAATTAGATGCTTGTAAATCATGTTTTCAGAACCTAATTAATTGATTAATCAACTCATTATCTATTAATTTGATTCTTGACATTTGGGTTGAAAACATCTACAGTGAATTAATCAATTGTTTTATGAAAGAATCGATTTGTATGGTACAGAATGTAATAAAAAAAATATCACCGAGTATTTAAATCGATTAAAACGTAAATGAATCGATTAATTTTGATCCTAAGTGTTTTTAGTTGATATAAATTTATTCTAATCGATTAAAACGACTAAACCAACATTCCGAGAACAATTTAATCGATTATTTCGACATTTCAATCGATTAAAATGGTACGGTAAGTTATTTCAATCGATTAATATTGGTTTATATCAATTAAAACAATTAATTTAAATACACGAACCTGGTTTCGCGACTCCGATCTTCAAGGGATTCCCAGACTTGTTCTCGCAAAACAAATTAAGAATTGTTCGGTACCCTTTATAATTATCAGGTCCTGATCAGGTTATTTGAAAGGAATTAATCTTTGGAACCCATTTCATTCTTCCTTTGGGTACTGCATATTTCTTAATTCTGCAGTATTTAACGAGTGACCCTTTTTCATACGAGTAAAAACATTTAATAAATGGAGATGAAACTGTTTTACTATATGCAAAGTAATTTTTGAATGCTCTTGTTTTCTTTCCAATAGATGGTGTATAACCTATGCCACCACGTTCAATAACTAATTTTTGGGAATTAAGTATCTTATCAAGATTATTTTTTCCTTGTGCCAATTTAGATGAGGTTTTTACTAGATATGATACTTGTTTACGTAACTTCGGGACGAGTTTTTGCAATCTTTAATATTACACATGCAATCAGTATCATTCTCTAATTCTAACTTAGTTTCTTCATCAGTTATTTTCTTTTCAAGAAGAATGATCTTGTTTTCTAAAAGCCTATTCATGCTTTTCAATTTTCTATTTTCAGTTTCTAATTTCTTTGCTACTGCATGTATTTCAAGAAAAGCATCTTGTAATGAGCTATAGTTCATAGATTCAGAACTTACACTTGGTATTTGGTGATTACGAGTTGACCATCAAGCATATTTACGGTGCTTCTTCATAGGTCTTTTCAAGAATCTTCCACATTTGTGCAGCTGTTTGGCAATGTGCAATCCTGAAAAGATCATTTTTGTTAAGGGCGGATAAGATGATGTTCTTGGCAATACAATCATCTTGAATTACGTTAGCAATATCAATTTCCTGTTCAATAACATTCCAAGCATTTATACTAACAGATTCAATGAAGATTTTCATCCTTATTTTCCAATATAGGTAATCTGTTCCACTTAACGGTGGAGGTCTATCAATGCACGCTCCCTCGAGAAAATGCCATGGATCGAAGTAACTTGATTAACTTTCAAGCACCTCGCTCGATGCCAATTGTTAGAAAAGTAGTTTTAAATCAAGAGGGGGGTGAATTGATTTTTGAAAGTTTTTCGCAATACACAGATTATCTAATTCGAAAATTAAGTTTCTAAAAATCTTTTTGAATTACCAAGCAATCAAACAATATAAGCGCGACAATCGAAATTAAAGAGAGAAAGGTTAGGAAAGATTTCACCGGTAATTTTATACTTGGTTCACCCAATACCAGGGCTACGTCCGAGTCTCCGACCAAATTCCAGTTGGGTTCCACTAGAATAGATGTTTCTGAGACTCACCCTCTTACACCTATTCTAACTCTCCACCAAGAACCAAATTCCAGCTCTTGGAAACCTCTGCAACCAAATTCCAGCCAGCGAGAGAAACCGAGTGCCCAAATTCCAGGCACCACACACAAGAACCAAATTCCAGCTCTTGCTTACAACCTTCCCACCAAGAACCAAATTCCAGTTCTTGGCAACTTTCTACAACAGCTGCAGAAAACTTGTACCCAAATTCCAGGTACAAAACAGTACAAATGAATGAATAGAAATTTAAAAGAAGAAACAAAGAAAGCTCAAACCGGATTACACCAATCCACAGTCAGTTTCTTCTTCAAAGAAATGCAAAGTGCCTCAAGAAAGATTTCAAAAGAAGTTCACAAAAACAGTTGTGTATCTTTCTTGGAAAAAGTATGCTAACAGTTGCTTGTATTGATTGCTTGAATTGTGTAAAAACTGATATTCAATCTCTGTTTAAAAGTTTCAAGCAATTCTGTTTATAAAAGAGTATTTTCAAATCTGCTGCATTAATTAATCTGTTGAAAGTTTGTTTTAATCTGTTGAAATAGCCGTTATAATCTGTTAAAAGTCCTTTCAACCCATTAATGCGTTCTTGATCTTTAACAGAAAATGTTTTAGTTGATACGCCCACGTTTTTATCAGTTAAAACGTTTTACAAACATTTTCAAAGTATAAAACAATCGATTGAATCGAGTATTAATCGATTGATTTGTTTAAAAACCTTCTTATAAAACTTTCGAAGTTATTTTAGCTGATATAAAGTCGTTTCAATCGATTGAAAAACTGCACATATATTTTCAAGTCATTTTAATCGATTGAAAGTTTGTTTTAATCGATTGAAAAGATTTTCTAAGTTATTTTAATCGATTGAAATACGTTTAATCGATTGAAACAGATCTGATCGGTCATAATTCAATTCGATCGATCATATCCAACTCGATCGGTCATAATCTCATTCTGATCGATCATCACTGACATCAAAGTAATTTTAATCGATTTAAGCGTGTTTTAATCGATTAAAATAGTTCTGATCGCTCATATATAAGATCTGATCGATTATATTGCATTCGACCTATTATATTCGAATTCTAATCGGTCATAAAGAGTTTTAATCGATTAAAAGAAGTTTGTATCGATTAAAATATTGTAAAAACACTTTTTAAAACATTCTAAGTGTTTTAAATTGATTCTTTCAAACTCGTATCGGTTAATAACTTGTTTAAGAAAATTCTTTGCCAAAATGCTTTTGTTTTTTATTTGTTAAAAGCTGTTTTTGAGGCATTTTGCAAGATGAGTGAAGAAGCTTTATGCAGTGGAAAAGGTAAAGTGGTTTTACCTAAGCTTTCGTTAAGACACACTAAGTCTTCGACTCCATTCTTCCGAGTGACTTGTTTGACTAGCTGCAGAGTTGACCCTTGACTTTATCTTTGACTTCATCAAATCAATGAGATCTTTGCTAGGATCACTTTCAGTTTATATAGAGAATTTTTCAAATTGCTGGTTTAATTAATCTGTTATAACAATCTTTTAATCTGTTAAAAGTGTTGAATTAATCTGTTAAAACTTCTTTTTATCTGTTAAATGTTCTTGATCATTTTCCAGATTTGTTTTACCTGATGCGACATCGTTTCAATCGATTAAAACACTTTGTAAAATATCCCTTAAGTTGTTTTAATCGATTAATTCACCTTTTAATCGATTAAAATAATGCCAAATGTTTTCATAAAACTTTCTAAGTGACTTTAACTGATAACAATATGTTTTAATCGATTAATTTGCATTTTAATCAATTAGAATTCTGTCAAATAGTTTCATAAAACTTTCTAAGTCATTTTAACTGATAACAGACATGTTTTAATCGATTAAAACACTTTGGAAAAAATATCTCAGTTGTTTTAATCGATTAATTCGCATTTGCATCGATTAAAATACTAATAGAACATCTTTCAAAACATTTCAAGTTATTTTAATCGATTATTTCGAGTTTGTATCGATTAAAATTTTGCCAGAACACTTTTCAAAACATCTTAAGTCATTTTAATCGATTATTTCGATTCTACATCAGTTAAAATACTGGCAGAAGGTTTTAAAAAACTCTTGTAATGAAAACAATCGATTATTTCGAAGACATATCAATTAAAACAGTTCCAGTGTATGTTTTAAAAGGTTTTAATCGATTATTTGAAAAACCTATCAGTTAAAAACCTGTTACAAAAGTGTTAAGAACATTTTAACTGATAAAGCTCATATAATATCAGTTAAAATAGTTACTTAAAAACCATTTAACAAATTACTTTGTTTTTAATAGATTAAACACGTTTTAGAGGCATTTTCAAAATCTTTTAAATGAAGAAACCTCATGCAGCAGAGAGATAAGAATGATTATACCTAAGTATAGATGCAGACTCACTAACCACTCTACCCTTTTATCCAAGTAACATTTGACTACACCAGAATAGGCTTTGACTTCATTTTGATTTCATCAAATCAACAAGATCTTTGTTTAATCAAATGATTCAATAAGATCTTCATCACTTTCAGTATCTTGATAGCGGTTGTTCAAGACACATGACTGGGGATAAAAAGAAATTTACAAGTTTCACAAAGAAAGAACAAGGATATGTGACCTATGGGGACAACAACAAAGGAAGAATACTTGGAACCAGAAATATTGGTGGTGCAAATACTTTGGAGATAAAGGATGTGATCCTTGTTGATGGGCTAAAGCACAATCTCCTAAGTATAAGTCAACTTTGTGATAAAGGATTTAAGGTAATCTTTGAAAGTAAGTTTTGCACTATTCATTTAAAGGATTCTGAAAATATAACATTAAAAGATATTAGGCATAACAATATTTATTTAATTGATTTGGATTGTGTATCTAATACGAATATAACATGCTTAGTTACTAAGGAAGAAAATCCATGGTTATGGCATAAGAGAGCGGCTCATATAAACATGCATCAATTAAACAAACTAATATCAAAAGACTTAGTTGTTGGTTTGCTTAAGCTAAAATTTGAAAAAGATAGATTATGTGATGCATGTCAAAAAGGTAAACAAGTGAAATCATCTTTTAAATCTAAGAATGTTATTTCCACATCAAAACCTTTAGAACTTTTACACTTAGATTTATTTGGTCCATCTAGGATAAAAAGTTTTGGTGGAAATTACTATGCTCTTGTAATTGTTGATGACTTCTCTATATTTTCTTGGACATTTTTCTTAACTTTGAAAAGTGAGGCTTTTAAAGCTTTTAGAAAGTTTGCTAAGCAAATTCAAAATGAGAAAGACTTAAGAATTAAAGTGTTAAGGAGTGACCATGGTGGGGAATTCCAAAATGACTACTTTGAAAATTATTGTGAAGAAAATGGAATTTTGCATAATTTTTCTGCACCTAGAACTCCCCAATAAAATGGTGTAGTAGAAAGGAAAAATAGGTCACTAGAGGAACTTGCTAGAACACTGTTAAATGAATCAAATGTTCCTAAATATTTTTGGGCTTCTGCTGTAAGTACTGCATGTTATGTATTGAATAGGATGCTTATTAGGTCAATCATAAAATTAACTCCTTATGAATTGTTAAATGGAAGGAAGCCTAATGATTCTCATTTAAAAATATTTGGTTGTAAATGCTTTGTTTTAAATAATGGAAAAGATTGTTAGAAATGTAGGCTGAGATCAAGAGGGGGGGGTGAATTGATCTTTGAAAGATTTTCACAATTTACAGATTATCTATTTCAAAGATTAAGAATTATGACTAGTTCTTGAATCAAACACAGCAAGCAATCAAAATTAAGGCAGAGACAGAATTAAAAGAGAGAAAGGTTTAGAAAGATACAACCAAGATTTATACTGGTTCACCCAATCCTAAGGCTACGTCCAGTTTCCAGCCAAATTCCAGCTGGGTTCCACTAGATTGAACGTTTTACAGATTACAACTTTAATCCCACACTCAATCTACCACAAGAACCAAAATTCCAGTTCTTGTACCTAAACCTTCACCAAGAACCAAATTCCAGTTCTTGACCAACCCTGCAGCCAAATTCCAGCTACAAAAACTAGTGCCCACAATTCCAGGCACCCACAATACAGTAAAGAAAGTAAAGAAACAAAGAGAAGAAACTAGAACACCCAAATCAGGTTTATGCAGCTCTATAGAAAGAGTTTCTTCTCCAAAAGAATGCAAATATTGCCTCAAGAAAGAACTTCTAAGAACTTCACCAAACTAGCGCGATTCTCTCTTGAAAGTAGCACTTATGATTGCTTGATTGATTGCCAAAAGATATTTTTCAAAAGGTTCAAGCAATTCTGTTTATATAGAAGATTTTCAAAACTGCTGGTTTATTTAATTTGTTAAAATAATCTTTTAATCTGTTAAAAGTCTAGTTTTAATTTGTTAAAACTTCTTTTAATCTGTTAAAATGTTCTTGATTAATTTCCAGATTTGTTTTAGCTGATACGACAACGTTTATATCAATTAAAACTCTTTGTAAAAAATCTTCTAAGATGTTTTAATCAATTGTTTCATCTTTCAATAGATTAAAATACTGCAAAACATTCTTATAAACTTTTCTAAGTGATTTTAACTGATAACAATCTGTTTTAATCGATTAAAACCTTTGGAAAAAATTCACTTAGTCATTTTAATCGATTGAAACGCATTTTAATCGATTATAATTCTGCCAAAAGATTTCATAAAACTTTCTAAGTTATTTTAACTGATAGCAAGCTTGTTTTAATCGATTTAAAACATTCTAGGAAAACCTCTTAGTTGTTTTAATCGATTATTTCGCATTTGTATCGATTAAAATATTGACAGAACAATTTTCAAAACATTTCAAGTTATTTCAATCGATTATTTCGAGTTTGTATAGATTAAAATTCTGCAAGAACACTTTTCAAAATAGTCTAAGTCATTTTAATCGATTATATCAATTCTATATCAGTTAAAATACTGGCAGAAGGTTTTCAAAAATCCTTCTAATGAAAACAATCGATTATTTCGAAAACATATTAGTTAAAAACCTGTTACAAAAGTGTGAAGAACATTTTAGTTGATAAAGCTCATATACTATTAGTTATAATAGTTTCTTCAAAAACATTTTAACAAAATACTTTGTTTTTAACCGTTTAAACAAGTTTTAGAGGCATTTGCAAAATCTTTTAAATGAAGATACATCATGCAGCAGAGAGATAAAAATGATTATACCTAAGTAGTGATGCAGACTCACTAATCATACTACCCTTTTATCTCAGTGACCTTTGACTGCCACAAAATATCCTTTGACTTCATTTTTTACTTCATCAAATCAACAAGATCTTTGCTAAAGTGATTCAATAAGATCTTCATCACTTTCAAAGATGACATAGGAAAATTTGACTCAAAAGCCGATGAGGCCATCTTCTTAGCCATCTTCTTAGGTTATTCACTTTCTAGCAAAGCATATAAAATATTCAATAGAAGAACCTTGAATATTGAAGAACTTGTACATGTTACTTTTGATGAAATTGTAGACCTTGAGGGAAATCCTCTTGAGTCAAATAAAGAATATGCAAGTGATGATGAGTACATAAGAGAAGATCTAGAAGAAATGTACTTAAATGAGAATGAGTCATCTCAACTGTAGACCCCAAATCTTGTCCGGCCTCATAATAAAGACCAGAAGACCTCCTTTTTGAAGATGGATGAAGCCTAAGAAGCCACTAGGAGAGACTATTAGGCCCCATACTAAGATAGGAGGGATTTTTGGCTCAAAAATAAGGATTCTCGCTTTTTTAGGTCGAGATCGCCGTCTCGCCTTGCGCAAATGGCGAGATCGCCGTCTCGTTTGGCGAGACGACCGTCTCGCCACTCGCGAATGGCGAGACCGCCGTCTCGTTGGTGAGATGGCCGTCTCGCCATTCATGCAAGGCGAGACGGCCGTTTCGACCTTATCAGATGAGACGACCCGTCTCGACCTGACAGGCGTGAATCCCTATAAATAGGAGCGCCATTCCCCTCATTTCCCACAGTTCCCCCTTTCTCTCTCTAGATATTTCTTCAAATTCTCTTTCTACAACCCCTCCGAAGCATTTCCGAAGTTTCTGATAGCTTTCTAGAGTGTTTTGTAGAGTTTTTGAGAGATTCTGGTGCTGTAAAAGAGTGAAGGGCTGCCAAAAAGCACCCTAATAGAAAGCTTGCTTCGGAGGTTTCTATACTCTCTCTCTCTACTTTATCGCTTTAATTTTAATTATGCAATAGAAATTATGGCCATGTAGTCATAATTTTAAATTCCGCAAAATAAAGGGTAAAAGGGTATTTTTTCACCAGTTTATTTACTTTAAAGTAGCTAGCCTATCATAGTGAACCCGAAAGGGGCGTCTTAAGGGAACTAACACTTCCCTTACACGTAACTAACTCCCTTACCCAACTCTGGTTCTAATGACCAAAGTTGGTTTTTCGAAAACCAACGCCTTTTCTACTCCTTTTTCGATGTTTCCGGTAAAAACGTCGGTGGCGACTCCAAAAGAACCCTTCAAAAACTAGTTCCTAGTTTAGCCCGGTTATCGGACAATCCAAGAATGCCCTTTCGAAAACCTCGCCCCTAGGTTCAGCCCGGTTATCGGACAACCTAAAGGCGTTGTAACCACACCAATAAAGACGCAAAAATTGGAAAGTCAGAACCATCGCGTCGCTCTGACCGCCTCGTTTTGACGGCGGCGACAGATGGCGACTTCACTGGGGAAGCCTAGAGAGTTGATCCCATTTAGTGATGGGCTAACCTAAAGTAAATAAACCAAGAAATTACGCTTTTACCCTACCTTGTATTATAACATGTTTTAATGCTTTGCTTTAATAACTGTTGTTTGTTTATATTTACGCAATTGTTTGAAATAAAAATTTTACACAAACCCTTGCACACAACAATTCCCTCTATACCCGGGGGCAAGTGAGAAATCCATAGGGAGTGGGTGGCAGGTACGGTTCGCTGTAGTGATGGCCTTGTGCCCACCAGTGTGATCGGAAACCACCACTCAAGGTGATAACCTTCCTCTTTTGGCACAAAGACTGACTATGGCCTTAGTGCTAAGCATGGTCGGAAGGCTGGAGAGTGGGGACCCTATAATGGGGGCACCTTGGGGGCCTTAGCCTTGGTGAGAACAGTTAGAACCTACCTTCGCCAATGCACTTTTCTGTAGGAAAACCCTACCTCGTGATTAAAACGAATTCTCGCCTGTTCGCGGATGATTGAATTGTGTGCGCATTTGTTTGTTGCATAGCATAACCAAACAACAGAAAAATCACAAAAACATTTTTTGCAATAAACCCCCTTATCTCGGACAGTCTGCCTTTTAGCTAGCCTGGTTTCAGGTTTTTTGTAAGCTAAGTATCCACGCAGTCCGACAGAAGAGATAAAAGGTTATAAAATAAACCAAATAATAATGAATTTGAATAAAAGGATTTTGACAAAGTGGTATCATTCATATCGCATCATAATTGGAAAAACCAAGAGAGAAAATAAATGCATAAGGAGTGTATGCATCATTCCTAAAAAGTGGGTCTTAGGAGCGTTTTTTGGGAAAATTACTGGGCAAAATCCCCTTTGGGGATTTATAACCTTGTTCTTCACCTTTTTCTCTTCGTTTTGATATGCTGTGTGTCCAAATCCGACATCCCAGTCAAAAGTTATCGCACTTTGAACATGTGCTGCCCTTTTTATCATAAAAAGTCCTTTTTTTTACTAACACATGCATAAATACATCCCTAAGACAAAGATGAAAGAGGCCCAAGTGCGCTTCTAATCTTCCATAAGGATGAGACAAGTGTGTTAAGGTATATGGTGACCTTTATGAGGAAGGAACCATTCTACCAAAGTGGGTATGGTGCTTCGTGAGCGTAAGCTTTAAGGACGATACCAAAGTCATTGTCTTAAGGCATATCTATCCTACACTAATCATTTATTTCATTTCAAAATAAAAGTAAACATTCTTAAATTACTTTTGTATTCTAGAAGGCGACTAATATTCTTCATGCCCTCATCCGCATACAAAAAAAAACACAAAATCCCAAACACTATCATACATCATGTTAGAAAATAAAACATGATAATGTTTAGGAAAAAACAAACACTTGCATACATGCATCCACCAAACTTCATCCTCATAGCATGCATCTAACAATAGACAGCCGAAGAAAGTGTACATTCCTCAATACCATGAAAAGAGGTTAGGGCATTCGCAAGCCATGCACGAGAAGTCAAAAATAAATTAAATAGAAATTCTAACCCGCCTATGGGTTCATTTAGGCTTCTCCGCTTTTTATTCAAAAAAAAAAAACTTCGAAACATTACATTGAGGAATGTACACCGAAATAAATAAAATTGTTTGTTTTCATCATCTCTTTAAACGTCTATTGCATTCATAAATTGCATTCATTCTCACTTTAATAATAATAAGATAATAAAAAGAAAGGATTAATTAATGTGCTTCCCATGAATCGGAATAAGATGAAGAGCAAGCCTTTCGTCGTCAAGTTTTCTCTAATGGTTGATCCACCTAAGGAGGATACTAAGCCTCAACCATTGGATATCCAAGTTAATAAGGAAGAGGGGGCAAGAGTGCCGTTACATTTATTCATGTCTCGAATCAAATAAAGTTGTACCATTGAAATACGCAGAAACATAACCCATCATTGAGGATATCTCCAACATAGATAGCATTGGGGGCAGAATTAGAAGTGGAAGAACCCACACCCCCGAGGAGCTATAAGACAATGCTCCCAAGAATAAAGGAAAAATAGTAAGATCGAAGAGAAACATAATCCCAAGAGGAAATTGACCTGAGGTAATTCTTTCAACGCTCCGCCAAAGAGACAAACTCACGGTAGGCGACAAGCTGGTCACGGTTCGAGCTAAAAACGACATTCGGATCAGCAAGTCGTTTGCCCTACCTTGAATGGATGCGACTGAAAAGGACCTTTGAAATATCTTTTTCCAATATGAAAAGACTTCCCCAAAGATATGAAGGTGACCCACATGGTGAGGAAATATGGATGCCGCCCAAACCAAGGGCTCATTAGAAACTCTCGAGGAATAAGGGAGCCACCAAATTTTAAAGACAATCCTTTAAAGCATTACCCTATAAAGGATCAAGCTGCACGGAGAAAAGGGAAGTCTACCCTCCACACCTTGAATCAGATTTTTCCAAATAGAGGGGTTCAAGCGTCAAAAGCGACTTTATTCATTAGGTGTTCTCCTTCTGATTCTTAGGGTTTGTAAATCCAATGACTATTAGAGATTACTCCTCGGGGTTAGCCCGACCCCCGAGCATTGTAGGACACATATTTCCCTATTAATTACAAAGAATTTCATTCTTATTATTTGCTTCTCTTCTTGCTATTCATATCTAAACCTCATTAATAACCATGTTTAAGCAAACGTTTTCAAAAATGCGTCAAAATGCGCCATCATCAAAATAATCAAACCACTCATCACCACTGATTGACTAGAAACACAAAATAGAGTTTTACCTCGTCATAAATAAAGCCGTGTTTCGCCAATGTTGTGCAAAAAAAAATAAACACAAAAAAGAAAAAGCCCATAGAAGCCAAAGGCCAAAAGAAAAAGGGCAAATTACCCGGTAGGATACCCGAACAAAAATAAAGGGTAGCTTAGGCAAAAGTTAGGTTACAAAATAAAGTCCGCTAGGTTTCCCAAAACAAGAAAAAAGAAACCTATACAAAAGTTAGGATAAAACAAAACACAACATCCTAGACTGAAAACCCAAAGGGCGGACTAGGGAAGTCAATCAGTCATAACAAGCGCCATAGAATAAGACGCCACTCCATAAACAAAACGTTTGTTTAAACTAGCCTAAACACTCTAACCAACCTTGGCTAGCCCTGCTTACAAAAACCATTTTTTTGTCAAAATAAAACAATTCTAAAACACAAGCCTTTGAATTAAATATCCTCTTCTTTCTCTTCTCTTGACCCTTACTACTACAACATTCTAGTAATTAGTAGGGAAATGTGGAGATAGTAATCAATAGGAGGATTGACATCCCCAAGGAAAGGGAGGGGCGCACTGACATGGCAAGTCGCTCTGAAATCAACACAATCATTCTTCGGTCACGGTAAAGTCAAGACGGCAAAATCGGTACAATCTATCCCGTCGATGAAGGCACATAACGTCAGAAGCTCATCAGAAGTAAAAACACATTCACTAGTGGAAAAATATGATTCTATGATGACTTTTTATGACGGTTGTAATCCACCCGTCATAGTATATAGAGCGGTGGCATTTTTGTAAAAATATTATAAACTTTTTATGTCGGTTGTTATATAACCGACATGGTATGTGAGCAAATTCACTTTCTATGTCAGTTAAATTTGAACCGACATAGAAAGTACTTTCTATGTCAGTTAAATTTCAACCGACATAAAAGGTTCACTTTCTATGTCGGTTAAATTTCAACCGACATAAAAAGTTCACTTTCTATGTCGGTTAAATTTCAACCGACATAAAAGTTCACTTTCTATGTCAGTTCAAATTTAACCGACATAGAAAGTGTATATTAAATAAAAAAATTAAATATATAAATATATAAATATATCAAAATATATAAATATATTTGTATTTATATATTTTGTATATAAATATAATTTATTTGTAAGTTATTTATCGAGAAAATCATAGTAGCTTAGTGGTTGGAGTATTAGTCTTCAACTCTAAGGTATTGGGTTCGAATCTTGCTAATGACAAACTTCTAATAGATAATAAAATAATATATTATAAAATATAATATAAACGAAATGTAATTGTAAATAAACAAAAATCATAGTAGTTTAGTGGTTGGTCTAATTCTAGACTACAATGTACCGGGTTCGAATCCTGTTAATATAAATTTTCGTAAAAAACCCATTACTTTCTATGTCGGTTTATAACAACCGACATAAAAAGTCATACTTTCTATGACCCCTATATCTATGTCGCCTCTTTAACCGACGTAGAAAGTCCATTTTAACCGACATAGAAAGCCTTTTTTGCACTAGTGATTGATTAATCCTTTTGAAAAAGTATTATAGGATGCATATCACGAACATTGCATATGATAGGGTCCTATCTCTCAAAAAAAGAAGAGAAAGAAAAATGAAAATAAAAAGAATAATGCCTGCTAGGATATTCTTAGGAAAAAGTTAGGGTAGCCCACTAGATCGAAAACCCGCAAAGGGCGGTCTAGGCAAAAGTTAGGGCATTCACAAAAAAGGAAAAAGCCCGCTAAGATATCCTAGGCAAAAAGTAAGGCAGCCCGCTAGACCGAAAACCCCAAAAGGGCAGTCTAGGCAAAAGTTAGGGCTAAACTAAAAAATGAATAAAAGAGAGGGGGGCCCTTAATCATAATCATGAAAGTCCAGTAGGAGAATGCCAGTTACTTCTCTATATACATCAAAAAGATAGATTGCATTTAAGGCATCCACACACAAGTAGTCGCACAAAACGACTTTGTCAAGGTAAAAAATGATAGAAATAAAAATCATTTTAGATAAATAACAAAAACAAAAAACATTCATGCATACAAGGAGACTAGCTCCATGTTTGCGATTGAAAATAGGATCACCAAGACCGAGTCTCCAAATAATGCCCTCAAGAAAACAGAGCAAGTTGTCAAACAAGCAACTCAGCAGAATAAAAGCTTCCGAAAATCAAGAGCTCCAGCTACCATCCTTCTACCCAGAAAAGAAGGCACAAGAAAGTAATAAGTTTCCAAACATTGCTCTCCCTCAAGAAAGAAGAGCTAGTTGTCATAAGAGCTTCTAGAAGCCAAGGCTCCAACATTTTACCTCCACCCAATAAAAGGAAGGCAATCATCAAGAAAAAGTCGACGGAAAGGCTTAGTCATCCCCAAGAGGATCCCTGCCTACTCCAAAGGCAAAACAAAAATACTCCTCATGGCTCAACATTACCACCACATGAGTCATCGAGCACACTCACCCGAAGTCTCCTCCACACTCCCCAATGGATAATAAAGGCTTCAAGAGCCCATCATCATCCATAGTCAAAAGAGTCCAAACCATCAAGGGCTCAACAAAAAGAAAGAAGAGAAAAGAAGAGAAAAGAAAACCCTTGCATCCCTAGCGGATGTCCAAAACGGCCATGATAGAGAGGGCCGAATAAAAATCCTCAAGTGGATCTCCAAAAAATTCTACAAAAAGGAATAAAAAATTCCCATCCCCCAGTGGAATAAGAGCTTCACAAGTATAGCTCGCATCAACATCAATCAAGGAGCCAAGACTCCATTCCTAGAAAAGAAAAATCAGATCCCCAGGAAGTCAACTAATTCCCTGGTGGATCACTAAAGAAATAAAACCTCATCCCTAGTGGACCCCCCCCAAAAAGAAGGGAAAAAACCAGCGTAATAAAAAGAGACTAAAAAGTAAAAAGGCTTATGCATTATCCCCATAAAAAAGCCAGATTTCAAAATCGCAATAAAAAAGAGATAAATCATGAAAAAAAGGCGAAATCAATCCTAACTTTTAGGCAATCAATAAAATCCCTAAGTGGGTCACCGCGAAAAAGGGAAAATCAACGAAAAAGAAGGAATCAGAAAACCCAACAAGAGTATCGGCAAAGCCATCTCATACCAACAACATCCAACAAGGAGTCAAAACTCCATTCCCTCAGGGGGGAAATCAAAATTAGATCCCCGGGAAGGCAATCAATTCCCCGGTGGATCACCAAAAAGAGAAAGATCATCCACATATCAGCCTAGTCAGAGGCAAAACAAATGCAGCCAAAAGTCTTCACTTTCGATGAAGCATCTGCCTACTCAGAGGCATTACCAGAAACTCAATGGATATCCGCCTACTCAATAGGCGTCACCAAGATCAACAAATCTCCAGAGGATTCCTACCTACATAAGAGGCACTCATCAAAAATCCCTGACAACCAACAAAGTCGGATGACCACCACCAAAAAATCAAAAATCAAAGAATCCTCAGCAACCAACAAGCTGGATGAACACCAACAAAATCTCCGGCACAATCCGGACGACCAAATCAAAGACAAGAGAACACATCTCAATATGGGCGCATGAGCTAGAGTAGTAAGCCGCCACCACAGCCAAAGGATCAGCTACCGCAAGAAGGAGCATCCGGAGGCATAACACCAGATGGGGGTGTATACTCATCAGGCCTTACAAAAAGGGGCTTACCGGACGGGGGTTCATACTCGTCAAACACCAGATGGGGGTGTATACTCATCAGGCCTTACAAAAGGGGGCTTACCGGATGGGGGTTCATACTCGTCAAACACCAGATGGGGGTGTATACTCATCAGGCCTTACAAAAGGGGGCTTACCAGACGAGGGTTCATACTCGTCAAACCAGATAGGGGTTCGTACTTATCAGCCGAAAGGATCAACTTGCGCCAGAAGAAGCATCCTGGAATCACACCTTTTCCCGGAAGATCAACCACCACAAAGACGGAACATCTGAAGGACAACCGGGCAAGAGGGTCAACTCCTTTACCCTCCAGTCGGTCTCCTTGGCACAGCAGGCCAGCAGTCGACTAGTCGGGTAAAGGGGGGGCAGCTGTAGACCCCAAATCTTGCCCGACCTCATAATAAAGACCAAAAGACCTCCTTTTCGAAGATGGATGAAGCCTAAGAAGCCACTAGGAGAGACTATTAGGCCCCATACTAAGATAGGAGAGATTTTTGGCTCAAAAATAAGGATTCTCGCTTTTTTAGGTCGAGACTACCGTCTCGATTGGCGAGACGGCCGTTTCGACCTGACAGGCGCGAATCCCTATAAATAGGAGCGCCATTTCCCTCATTTCCCACAGTTCTTCCATTCTCTCTCTAGATATTTCTTCAAATTCTCTTTCTAGAACCCCTCCGAAGCATTTCCGGAGTTTCTGAGAGCTTTCTAGAGTGTTTTGTAGCGTTTTTGAGAGATTCCGGCGCTGTAAAAGAGTGAAGGGCTGCCAAAAAGCACCCTAATTTGCAAAGAATAGAAAGCTTGCTTCGGAGGTTTCTATACTCTCTCTCTCTACTTTACCGCTTTAATTTTAATTACGCAATAGAAATTAGGGTCATGTAGTCATAATTTTAAATTCCGCAAAATAAAGGGTAAAAGCGTATTTTTTCACCAGTTTATTTACTTTAAAGTAGCTAGCCTATCATAGGGAACCCGAAAGGGGCGTCGTAAGGGAACTAACACTTCCCTTACACGTAACTAACTCCCTTACCCATCTCTGGTTCTAATGACCAAAGTTGGTTTTTCGAAAACCAACGCCTTTTCTACTCCTTTTCCGATGTTTCCGGTAAAAATGTCGGTGGCGACTCCAAAAGAACCCTTCAAAAACTAGTTCTTGGTTTAGCCCGGTTATCGGACAATCCAAGAACGCCCTTTCGAAAACCTCTCCCCTAGGTTCAGCCCGGTTATCGGACAAACTAAAGGCGTTGTAACCACACCATAAAAAACGCGAAAATTGGAAAGTTGGAACCATCACGTCGCTCCGACCGCGTCGTTTTGACGGTGGCAACATCAACCAACTGAATTGTCAAGAGAGTGGCAATCACCAAGAGGACTTTCAATGGAAAATATAATTGGTGATATTTCAAAAGGGGTCAGAACTATAAAAATGACAAATTTTTGTATGTCTGTAGCTTTTATTTCACAAATTGAACCCAAAAGTGTTGAGGAAACTCTCAAAGATGACCAATGGTTCATTGCAATGCAAGAAGAACTAAATCAATTTGAAAGAAACCAAGTCTGGGAATTAATTCCAAGAGAAGAATCTCATCAAGTTATTGGAACGAAATGAGTATTTAGAAACAAACTTGATGAAGATGGAAATATAACAAAGAAGAAAGCCAGACTTGTCGCCAAAGGATACTATCAAGAGGAAGGTATTGATTATGATGAAACCTATGCTCCTGTTGCTATGTTAGAGGTTATACGCCTACTTCTTGCTTATGCTTCATTGATGAAATTTATGTTAGAAAAGAAGGCTGAGATCAAGAGGGGGGCTGAATTGATCTTTGAAAGATTTTCACAATTTACAAATTATCTATTTCAAAGATTAAGAGTTCTGACCAATTCTTGAATCAAGAAAAACAAGCAATTAAAATAAAGGCAGCAACAGAATTAAAGAGAGTAAGGTTTAGAGAAATACAACCAAGATTTATACTGGTTCACCCAATCCCAGGGCTACTTCTAGTTCTCAGCCAAATTCCAGTTGAGTTCCACTATATTAAATGCTTTACAGATTACAGATTCCAATCACACACCCAATCTACCACAAGAACCAAAATTCCAGTTCTTGCACCTAAACCTTCACCAAGAACCAACTTCCAATTCTTAAACCAACCTGCAGCCAAATTCAGCCCACAGAAACTGTGCCCAACAATTCCAAGCACTCACAGTACAACAAAGAATGATAGAAAATGAAAAAGAAGAAATCAAAACAATCTAACCCAGATTATGTAGTCCCTGCAGTATGAGTTTCTTCACAAAAAAGAATGCAAAAATGCCTCAAGAAAGAACTTTCAAAAACACCACAAAACTTGCGCGATTCTTTCTTGAAAAAATTCACTTATGATTGCTTGATTGATTACTCAAAGGTATATTTTAAAAGACTGAAGCAATCCTGTTCATATAGAGATTTGTTGTAACTGCTGGTTTAATTAATCTGTTAAAATAATCTTTTAATCTGTTAAAAGTCTTGAATTAATCTGTTAAAACTTCTTTTAATCTGTTAAAATGTTCTTGATTATTTTCCAGATTTGTTTTAACTGATATGACAACGTTTCACTCGATTAAAACACTTTGTAAAAAAATCCCTTAAGTGTTGGAATTGCGCAGCGGAATGCTCGCGTTGTCAGACAAAAACCAAGAGGGGGGGTGAATTGGTTTCTTAACAAAAATTAGGTTTTAAAAATTTTCCCCAAATTTTACCGATTAAAATGCTGTGTAAATGTAAATAAGATAGAGAT